>JAJJMC010020037.1:672766-690665 GCA_023531435.1 Papaver californicum
TTTCTTTCTGTACTAAAATTTAGGCTTAATCGGTAGTTAATTTTTTTTATCTAACTACCGATTATATTAGATGGTTTCATGTAGAGGAAAAAATATAGTTTTGAATCAATCGGTAGATATATTTTAGTTGTTAACTTCCGATTAAAATATTTTAAAATTGAAAAAATGTTAGGCCTATATCATAATCGGTAGTTATGTGTGATTATTGTCTCTCGGTTATATTTGCATTAAAACCTTTGATTTCTCTTTACCTAATCGGTAGATAGGTTTTGTATTTGACTTCCGGTTGTTTTATAATCGTTTTTTATTGTGTTTATTTGACTACTGATTATATGTGTGTCCATAGCTTAGAGTTTTCTGATCCAATTCTTTTGCATAATTGGGAGATAATCTAGGACCCGATCTACCGATTGTTTTATAATCGTTTGTTAGTTTGTTTACTTGACTAGCGATTATATGTGTGTCCGTAGCTTAGAGTTTTATGACCCAAAATTGTTGCATAATCGGGAGGTAATCTAGGACCTGAGCTACCGATGATGAATAATCGGTTGTTTTTTATGTACTGTTTCTACCGATTATGTAGTGATAATGGTGTCTTACGAGCTAATTGTTCTTTATTTTGTTTTTTTTAAAGAAAGACGAGCTAAGCAAGCCCAAAATACAATTGTTTCGGGCCTCGTCATGAAGGGAGTAAGAAAGTAACAGCTAGTGCAAGAAGAGAAAAGAGCGCTAGTGGAATCTCTTTCACCGAAGGAACTCAACCAAGTTTACAACCAAGTGTTCCACAAGTTAGAAACCAAGAAGAAGGAGAACCAAGTGCTACACAAGGATAATGAAAAGGTACAAAGAAGGTAATTAAGAAAAAAATGAGGAAACCAAGTCCCCACCTCTTTGAAGATGAAGGGTATTGAAGCAGGCCAAATCCCTGGGTTACCAAGAGATGAAGGAGATCTGTTATTTGGATACAAAGACTCATGGGCCAAAAAATTTATTCAACTGGGGTAATAATTATAAAACACCATTCTTAAGCTATTAACTTTTTATTTGTAGAAGTGTCAACGGATATTCTAATTATTTTATAATTCATCGTGTACATTAGGACCATTCTCATGTGGTTTGTCTACTCAAACCTACAGTTGCACCAAGAAAAATGAAAGACTGGCCGTTAGATGGTGAGTGTGAAAGGTTCAAGCAACTTATTTATGACTCGGGGTTATCTATTGTTGCCGAGAATTCAATGTTTGAGCATGACTGGGTGTCGATATCATCCTTCCTAGAGAGAATGTAACCTGAGACCGACACCTTCCATATACCGTTTGGAGAGATGACGATCACCCCAGATGATGTGGTGAAGATTCTTAGTCTCGCTGACCATGGTACAACCGTCAATTTTGATTATGTAAAGCAGTTAAGCTGAGTCTAGCTTTATTTTTACACTCAGAAGTGCCTTGGTTGGGATCGAGTGACATTCGATATTGAGTTCAACCGGTGCTTTTGTTATAAAACTATACAGTTCAGCATGGTCCACTTGATGAATATGTTCAAAGGCACCAAGGATAAAAAAGAAAAGAATCCAGAGTTTAGCGACGACAAAGTGAATGCTGCAGCCACTGCATATCTCCTCTGTATATTGGGATGTGTCATTTTCCCCAATTGTAGTGGCAACCAAGTCGACGCTAACCTTCTACAACTATTACATCCTCTCAATAAAGTTCGTGATTACTCGTGGGGCACCACATGCCATGCCTTCTTGATGGAAGAGTTAAGAAAGGCATCGAGGGAAGCAACTAGCCAAATTGCCGGGAATGTGATCCTACTACAGGTATTTTGGTAACTCTATCGATGCTTTTATTGTATTTATTTTTTTCTCTTTTAAGAATCAATTTTCTCATACTTGGTTTGGTATGTACACTAGACATAGATCTATGACCACTTCCCGTTCCTCGATTTGGCCAAAGAGAACTCGATATGGCAGAAAGGAACACCCAGAGGAACAAAATACATCTTCGACAAAAACCGTTCAAGGTCTAAGGAGCAACAGTTGATTTCTTTTAGGAGGAAATTAGACTTGATGACATCCAAAAATATATGCTTTGATCCATACAAGGAAGACCGTACTAGTGGACATATAGCGGGAAGGTCTGAGTTGTCGTTGTATTATGGACCCTTGTGGCACCCTATAGGATATGTTATGTACAATGCCTCGCGGGTGAAGTGTCAACTCGGTTATATACAAGAAGAACCTTGGAGTCACATGTATGGCAAGTTCAAATTGGACGTGGAGAATTGTGTATGTGGTAAGGACTCTATCACAGTAGTTTACTCTGGTAACCCATCCGTTGAAGATTGGAATAACAGGATGCAGTACTTGATCAACAATGGGAGACCTGTCAACCTAGGTGATGAAGTACATCCAGACTACATGGAATGGTACCGGGAGCATTCTCATTTTCATGTGGTCCTTGAAGATAAATGAAAGACCACCAAGGCTTCCGATTATACTTGTGATGTGATTTTGTATAGTGGTAAAAAGAGGTTCGATTCTCGAACTTGTGAAGGTGATGATTTTAGAAAATAATGATTTAAACTAATTCTAGAAAATTCCAGGAGTAAGAAAAAGACTAAATAACCTAAAGATGATTTTTGAATAATTTTAAAAATACCAGGAATCAGGAATCAGGTAATTCTAACAACCTATGTGATTAATCAGATAATTCTTTTTAAATTAATTGAAGCCCAAATAATTGCCAAAATTGATTTTGTTATGCTAACAAACAGAGGTAAATCACAAGCATGGATTATCAAAATTAATTAACTAAGCATAATCCATCAAGCAAAAGCACAACTGTTGAAAGAAAACCGTTTTTACTATTCAAAACTATGCAATTTTAATGATAAAAGAATTATAAATAATTATTAGAAAATAATTAAATCACATAAAATTGAGAAAATTACCTTATCCATCATCCCAGTAAATAGACTTAGCTCATGGTGAAGAAAACTTGCTCAAAAGTTGATTTCATTGCTCAAAATATTGATTACAAGGTTGAATAACGCTGTAACAGCTGATTTAATACGCTTATAAGCGTTACAGAAGAGGGTTCAGCTGTTACAGAAAAGTTTAAGCAACAAATGGTTTGAAGCAATAGACGACAGGAAAATTCAAATCAGCAACACATATAAATGTTACTGAGTCTTCTTCTCCGGCAGTGATGGATGAAGAACAGCCGGCCGGTGCAGCAGCAGCTCGTCGGCGGTGACGGAATATTGACCGGAAATCTCTAAAATCTTCTCTAAGCTTTTGTGTTCGATTCTCTTGGCTTCTCTTGGTATTTATAGATAGTAGAAACCCTAGAGAGAGTTCTAAACCTAATAGAACTCTCTAGAACAGCCCACGAATCCCAATCCTAATCGAAATCAAATTCCGGCCAAATACATGATTTACACACTGATTTCACAGGATCTTTTGATGTTTCTCGATTGTTCTAACTTGTGTGGGTTATCTACTATCATTTGGAACAATCTGGAAGCAAAAGAAACCAAATTTCACGTTGCTTTTGTGTTGCCAGTAAAACAGTCGAGTCCGATGAGTTGACCCGGTGACGGCCCGATCCAGCTCGCTGGGCTGACCCGCTGGGTTGACCCGATCCAGGGGTGCCCCAATCCAAAGTGTGGGTGCTTTGATCCATTTTCCCGGGTGCCTTGAACACTTTTTGAGCCAATTTTTCCACAAATCTTTATTCTTCTAATGTACCTACAAAAGCAATAAAACACGTAATAGACACAAAATCGAATACTAACTCACTAGAAATTAAGGTGCAAATTAGACACTAAAATGTGTCTATCAACTTGTATCATCAAAGACAAACCATCTGGTTATGAAAGGCTGGTGCATAATGTTCTTTCCTTTTGATTTTAATATTACGACTCAATATTTTTAGGTAATAATCGTTTGATTGTTATTGCATAAAAATAAAAAAATAGGTTTGCGTTTTTCTCCAAGAAGATTGCTGGGTGTGTAAAGGCGGGAGTGCCTTTTATCAATTGAGAAGTTGAAAGAGCATAAAGACCTAATGGATAACATTGATAATGAAGCTTATGCAAGTAAGTTTGGGGAGAAAGCTTTGAATAAGCCTAAGAGGACAGCAACAAAGCCCAGTAAAAGATCTCGTGGTTCATCGAGTGCTGATGGTGAAGCAAATGTCCTTGGTGCTGAAGCAAATGTCTCTGGTGCTCGTCGTGCTCGTACTAAAAGCAAAAAAATCTAGAAATTAGATTGTGGTTGTCTTGTTTGAGAACATCATTTTCAATTGATTTGCAAAAAACTTGTTTCGGATTATAAGTTATAACATCATTTTCGTACTGAAGCCAATGTCGTTTTATAGATTATAAGTTCTAACATTATGTTTAATGTTAATGAATGGTTTACTTTATGGATTTTAGGTTCTTTTTGTGAATTATCGATTGATTTGCAAGAGACTCATACTTCATAAGTAACTTTGTTGAAATTTTGCATTACAATCTATAGCTAAGTGGTATGCATCACCTACAGATTAAGCTTGTTGATCCACAATCAGATGATAATTATCTATCGATTACACCTGCTGATCATAAATCGGGTGATAATTATCTACCGATTACACTTGCTGATGGAACTGCTTGGTTTCTGGACACATTTTATATTATAATCGGTAGTAAATACATTTTCTTAGATTACTGATTATGGAGTATGCAAATTTTGGAAACTTTATAAAATTTTCAATTTTGAATTTGGGGCAACATCTACAATTGGTAGTAAATACATTTTCTTAGACTACCGATTATGAATATGATATTTTTGGAAATTTTCAAAATTTTCAATTTTGAATTTGGGGCAACATCTATAATCGGTTGTAAATACATTTTCTTAGACTACCGATTATGAAAATGATAATTTTACAAATTTTATAAAATTTTTCAATTTTGAATTTGGGGCAACATCTATAATCGGTAGTAAATACATTTTTTTGGACTACCGATTATACCTGTTGAAGTACAATCGGGTGTTAATTATGTCTCGATTAAGCTGATGGAACTGATTGGTTTATGGACACATTTTACATTACAGTCGGTAGTAAATATATTTTTTTAGACTGCCGATCACGGAATATGAAATTTTTTGAAATTTTATAAATTTTTCAATTTCAAATTTGTGGCAACATCTATAATCGGTAGTAAATAAAGTTTCATAGACTATAAATTGTATAAATCGGAAGGTAATGGTGATCCCGATACTTCCGATTGTTTATATTCGTATGAACTTAGTGTATATATTTTATGTACACTCTTGTTACACCAGACATCAACAACTTTTTTTTTTGAAAAAAATAGCCGTTGGGACTCTAATCTATATAAGGAGGGTGACCTCTTCTCATTTATGCACCTCCAATACATTTTAACTCTTCAACATTGAAGTAATCATCTTCAAGATTAATGGCTCAACCATTCACGATAGAGGAAGATTTAGAGGAAGATTTATTGCTATGTAGGCGATATGTGTAATTATATCCGAGGCGAGGAGAAGAACGTAGGAAAAATGGTGTAATGAGTATGAGTTATTTGGAGAGCATTCACGAACATTTTTGCGTTGACACCGGTAACCCCAATAACCGTAGTCTTTTTCGTCGATTTAATTGCATAAGCAGAGAAGTTGATCCATTTGTGAATTTAACTTATCTTGTCAATCGATATCGTTTGAGGGGTAAAACTAATAATGAAGTTATAGCGAGATCTCTCGAGGAATGGCGACGATGGAAACGATCAAATTTGTTACGTATCTCATTTCAATATCCTTAAGGTGATGGACATATTCAACCAGTTTAAGGTTCGTCCACGCCGCTTAAGGTGAAGGGCATTTTCCAAGAAAGAATAAGAATCACAGAATAATTACCATGGATACATAATCGGTAGTTAGAATATACTATTATCTACCTATTATAGTCTTTGTAGTAACTTTTTGAAAATACTATAACGATACAACTCTCTATATAAGGAAAATGGGTTTTTGTGTTTGATTTTTTAGTATAATCGGAAGTTATTGTTGTCATATATCTACCGATTGTCTCACTTGATTTTAACTTGATTTCTTGTTAACAATATTCAACGTAATCGGAATTACAATATAATTATCTACTTCCGATTGTTCAATTCGTAAGATAATGGTGATCCTGATACTTCCGATTGTACAATATAATGTTATCAAAAAAAAATCCATAAAATACTCACCATCCTCGGTCAATTCAATTGGGCCCTGGGGAAAGTTTGTTAAACGATCCTAACGTTCCTTGTTGGACTCATATTGCTTCAACCATTCATTGCAATGGTTAGTTGGGAAGTAATCCGACCACCTACTCAATGAAGGTAATGGACAATCTTCTGTTAACCTTAAACCGATAAAATGATTGCTATTAACCCATGCTATAATGATTCGTCTATCCTTGACCGACTCATCACAAACCGTCCTTGTAGGTGTAAACGTAACACTCACTCCTAAGGAAGGAGGACAAAAATAATGTACCACGTAGTTCAAAACATCCGCTAAAGATACCCACATTTCGACATTACCATCCAATACTTGGACCCAATTATCTTCAATCCCTTTCAGCATTTTACACGAGTATATAAATCTTTGAACTCTTGTTCTCTAACATGTCTATCTCCTTCTTCATCATTTCAATACAGAATTCCTTATCCTCCAATAGTTGGGCGGCCATCTTATTTCTTAAATATTACCATTGAGTGATATTCTCGGTAACCGCCTCACTAAAATATCCTATTTGTTTCGAAGCAACGTGAAAACCACAATTGTCATTTCCATCGACATCGTCGGTGGACAAAAAAAATGGTATAATGCGTAGAGGGAGTTGTTCCAAATACTCATCGTATATTGTATACGTACCTCGATTTGGTCTTCCGTGTATAAGTTGGGTTTGACTTACTTGAAAAGGAATCGTAGAGACCTTAGGTTTGACTTGTCGTGAGCTTGGTACACCTTGATCCTTCCTTGGACGATCCCTTTTCCTTAGAGCCGACATATTTTGATACTCAGCTTCAGTATGCTCATGCCTAGAAAGCTCTCGTTGACTAGATAACCATTCCTTCAACTTTTTTCTTTGAATTGACCTTGTATTTTCGATATTTGGCCTACCCATCTCCTTTTTTTTCATTGGTTCTTCAACAACCTTTAGACAGGGGTGAAGGGCTTCCTCTAAATGGTGCATGAATATTTGATTTTGTGTCCCATTTGACGTAGAGTAACACTCGAGTATTCGTGAAAACATTTCCGTCTCCTCGAACGACGCACCATCAACCACCAGAGTGTTTGGAGTAAAAGATAATTGCTTCCAAAAGGGATGAATATCATTAATGTCAATCACTTCAACATACCTACCAAGCATGTGAAGACACGGGAGTCCAGTACCTATCATCGTCTTGCAATTGTAAACCGTAGTCTTATCATAGTGATCTCTATACAACTGCAATTGTTGTATCATGTAATTTATTTACCACCAAGAAACTTTGTAAACTATACCCCTTAGAATATTTTTATGTTTTAAATGTGCCAATGGGAATCTATGCCGACATTTTCCCATTGAACCGTAAATCTTAATGAGGTCACAATTGGTGAACTCATGAATTTCTTCTTGGACCAACACAACCCCATTTTGACTACCGAATAGTATTTTCTTCAATCGGCCATGGGACCCCTCTGTAATGCTTGTTTCCTCGTTCTTGAAGTTCTGATATTCATATGTCCATGCAAACACAAACTTATCCTTATGCGGTCCCAACCATTGTTTTTTGCAATACTTAACTGGTTTGGGATAGTTCTTGCCCCATTCATCCTCAAAGTTCTTCAAGTTGTATTCATAAAATTCCTTCTTCATCGACCAAACTAGCTTATCCCATGCTTTTAGAAATAAAGACCATTTTATTCCATCCTCAACCCACTTTTCATCAGCTAACCTTTTCTCTTCTTCTCGTTCTTCCACAGTTAGTTTACTAATACGTTCATCCTCTTCCTTCAACCTCTTAGTACCTTTATTTCGTTTTTTTAGCTTGGATATGATGTCTGCAATTGGATTTGATGTTGCATTGAATGTTCCACGTACGAAGAAAATTCTGGGCTTTCAGAAACACTACCTTTATTGCATTCATCAAGGCTTGATCGTTATCAATTACAATAACCCTTGGAAAATGCTCGCCATTATAAATCGACCTCAATGTTTGTAATATCCAAATGAAACTCACATCGTTCTCAGCATCCATTAAACCCCATGCCACCATAAATGTGTATTTGTCCAAAGTGTGGCAAGCAATGTTCAACAACGGCATGTTGTACTTGTTTGTCTTGTAAATAACATTTATCAACAAAATTTGATGAAAGCATTGAGCCAATTGATCATCTTCGGATGTTCCAAGAAAATACGAATCACTTTACGATCCCTTTCTTCTTTTCTCAACGTGTAATTGTGTTTCTCGGCTAACCACTCTGATTGTTGCGTAACCATTCGACTATCACATTCCGTCATTTTGATCGTTGCTAGCGCCGACTTAATTGTTGACAACGAAGACAAGTTGTTGGGGTCGTCCGCCTTTATCTTAGATAGGATTGCACTCACTTTCATTACATTCCTCATAGACTTCACCGTCTCCATTTCCTTTGGTTTTAACTTGGAAACCATCACGTGCCCAACAAGACTTTCTGGATCTTCGTGGTTGTGACGACCATTAGCAACTCTAAATATTTTCCATACTTTACCTTCCTTACTGAAGATAATATTAAATGGGCATTCAATCTTCTTTGAATTACCTCGGTATTTCCTCTCCATCTTATTTACGTATTTACGATCCTTTCCCACGTGACTCTTTCACTCGCCACCTCTCTCACAAATCATTTCAAATCGATCAACCCTCACGCAATTGTTATGAATTACAATGCACATCTTCTCTTTTTCCTTGTTGATAAGCCATTCCTTTGCCTCCGCCTTACTTCCAAATGTCTTAATACGCATATAACAATACAAATATCATAAGCCTAACCATGTAACATACATTCTTAGAACAAGATAAGAGTGGGTAGGTATCATACCAAATCATTTCAATAGTGTATGGAAGTATTAGGACCCTCATATGAATCATGATTAACCGATTCAACAATCTACATAAACTAGCAATGAGTTAGACAGCAACAATCGGTAGATAATTATGTTCTTGTACTACCGATTAACGATAATCTGTAGTTAATTATGTCCCCGTACTACCGATTAACCAGAATCGGTAGTTAATTATGTTCCCGTACTACAGATTATAGAAAGAAATCAAAACAAGTTTTGTACACAAAAACAAGTATAATCGGAGGTTGACTTTGTTAAACAACAACCAATTACAATGGAATCGGTAGATAAATTTGATCTTTAAACTACCGATTACAAAGTTCAAAAATTTTAAAGTTTAATTCAATTCTGGCTACAATCACAATCGGTAGATATGTGATTTTACAAACTACCGAGTATAAATCGTTAGATAAAACTATTCATCCACTACCGATTGTGAAATATGAAGAGTTAGAAATTTTGTAAGTTTGGAGAAATTCATTTTTGAGGTGACAACTATAATCGGTAGATAATAAGTATTCCTAAACTACCGATTATAAAAACAAAATTTGAACAAAATTCGATTTGGGGATTTTGATTAATCGGTAGCAACCATTCTTCACGAGACTAACGATTATACCCTAATTTTGGCTTAGTCCAGTATAATTGGTAGATATGGTACTTTATTATCTACCGATTCTGGGACGTCAATGGCATTAAATGCATGTAAAAATGATTTTTTTTTGTTAATGATCACATACAAACGCATACAAAGTGGATTTTTGAGCTTCTTAACACAATACATGATTTTTTGATGCATTATTATCTTCATTTTAATGTGATTCATCGTTTTCTCTCGTTAAATCCTCGTCTAGGGTTTCTTCCACATCAAAATTTGGATCATCCAACAAATATCCCAAATCGTCGTCTCTATACGCTATTGAACCTTCAATATTATGTTCTTCATGATGTTTCTCACCTTCTTCCTCATACTCATCCATGTTTGTTATTGATTTTAGCTAAAACCTAGTTTTCTCAAACTTCTTCTTCTTCTCTAACACACTCTCTATTCCTTTTCTAAAACTATAACTCAAATAATTTTCTAACACTAACTATAACCAAAATTAACTAACTAATTAATCAATATTAACACTAATTAAACAAGAACATATTAGCCATTAAAGAAAATATATGGAAAAAAGGTGTGCTGATATTACTTCTTAGTGTCCTTATTTTGTTTTATTAGTCGCCCCAAATTCTTTTTGGATCGCCCTTGAAAATGCATATTAAATAAATCCGGTGCTTCACCTTTCAGGACTAAAGCAAACCTTGGATTATAAATGCACCAACTAATCCATCTTATCCACACATTTCCAAACCCAAATCTAGCTCAAATAACATCTAAGGCAATTGATGATATCAAAAACTTTCTCAAAATCTACCTTGCTGGTAGTACCAGTTATACCTTACCTTCTCTTAGTCTAGACTCAATAAGTTTAAAGGCAATTAAGATATCATCTTTTACTTATCTACCATGAAGGAAGTATCACTTTAAGATACTCAAGTCTTCATTAAAAACCCATAGGCGTTTTTCTTTCGCGAACTTCCAATAAAACATAGACATTTCACACTTGTGGAAAATAAGACCTTACTGAAATGTTAGGGCTCGCCCTGTTTTAGTGGTGCATATTCAACCATCGTCGATATCATTAGAGTTGAAAGGCTTTAATGAAATGCTTTTAGCTTTGATTGTTGGGTCTAAATTGTACCTATCACAGCCTGTTTCAATGTTTCAATGTTTCAATGTTTCTAACTGTTTCCTTTTTTTATAGGTGGATCGCTGCATCACAATTATTTTGAAGTATGTCTAGACTGGCATACTTGATCACCACACTGCCACACTCGCACCATAAGAATGCACTGTTTATCATCTAACTTATATATCTTCAAATATCATAAAACTGTATCTAATCAGCCAAAACAAATTAGAAATATGGCTCTAAGTTTGTATCATCACATCATTAATCTCTTATCATGCTTTCTTTTGCTACAAGCTGGAACTATCCATGTCGAATCAAAAGTTCCTGCAGTAATAATTTTTGGAGACTCAACGGTTGATGCGGGTAATAACAATCCTCTTCCAACTATTTCTAAGTGCAATTTCGCACCTTATGGACGAGACCTTGATGGTGGTAAAGCTACTGGAAGGTTTTCTAACGGTAGAATTGCACCTGATTTTATATCTCAAGCGTTTGGAAATAAACCTTTAGTACCAGCCTATTTGGATAGTAGCTACGGTATAGAGGATTTTGCAACCGGTGTCACGTTCGCGTCAGGTGGAACTGGTTTTGATAATAAAACAGCCGATGTGTCTGTAAGTACTTGGTGATATATTGGATGTTTACATAAGTCTATGTATAAAACCCAAGCATCAAATCGTACTAACCCCCAAACTCTGTTTTGAATTAACATTAAATGCTTTGTTTTTCCAACAGTCAGTGATACCTCTGTGGAAAGAAGTAGAATACTTCAAGGAGTACAAAGTCAGATTAGGTACACTTCTCGGAAGAAAGGCGGCAACAGAGACTATAAGGGATGCAGTGTACATTATAAGTGTAGGAACAAACGATTTCGCAATTAACTACTTTGCATTACCAGATAGATCACTGCACTTCACCCTTGAGGAGTATGAGAATTTTCTGATTGGAATTGCAAATAACTTTATTGTGGAACTTTACCGATTGGGAGCACGCAAAATTTCATTAGGGGGACTTCCCCCTATTGGGTGTCTTCCTATAATAAGAACCTTGGTTGCTGGCCATGACTGTAATGAAGAGTTCAACACATTGGCTAAAAGATTTAATCTGAAGCTAACGAGTTTAGCTGCCAAGTTAAGAGGTGAACTTCAAGGGAGCAAGGTGGTATTCTCCAACATTTATTATATAGCTATGGATGTCATTCAGAAACCTTCTTTATACGGTAAGTTCCTTTTGAGTTAATTTTGTCATTTATTTGAATAATTGGAAGGCCTGCATACCAGATTATATCTTTTCCAATCTATATGTATGCACGATAAATTATGCATACAAAAACTTCGAACACCATTAAATGCACTAGATAGTGTACCTTACCACTCATACTAGAAATTAGAGTAATTTTGTAAAGATGGTAGAAATTTATCTAGTAATGGATCTCCGGACCGTGGAATACGCAGTTGATGCGTCTGGGTCATACTCTCCGTCTCATAAAAAGAAACATTTTTACCTTTTTTATCGAAAAATAGGTAAAAGTAAAAAAATAAAAATGACTTTTTTTGTGGAATAAAGGTAGTACTAAACCCGTTTCATCGACCACTTTAGCTTCTGGTAACTAGCATGTGTCCGAATTCTGTAGTGAGTGTTGCGTGTAAAAGGTCTACAACTCAACCGTCGTTTTAAGTTACATAAAGACGACCTTCCAAAAATGGAAAGGAGGCCGTTGCTCAGGGCTGACAGGGTTTCGTGGTGAAATCATTTTGTGTTTTTGATTATCAGGATTCGAGTATGTAAAGAATGGATGCTGTGGGTCAGGCAGAATTGAAGTGAGCTATTTATGTCACCGATCTAATCCTTTAACGTGTAAAGACGCGAGCAAATATGCATTTTGGGATGCAGTCCATCCATCCGAAAGGCTGCACTTCATCGTTGCTAACAATATGATGAAGACGAGCTTGGCGGAGTTTGTATAATTTCAACTTCAAATTTTCATTATATGATCAGGTCATGGAATTGTTGCCAGAAAATAGAAGTATTCTTAAATCTCATTAATAATTAACCCCCAATATGTTCTGTGGTCTCTATAGAAACGACTCGAGTAAAATCTGTTTATGTTCTTAAATTACCACGTGCATATGGACAAATTATGTAAAATTGGTCAAAGTGTTGGAATTTTATTTTTTGCAATTTGTTGGGTCACTTGAAAAAGTGAAATCGTTTTACATTTAGGGAAGGAGGACTAGAATCTAGAAAGGAAATTTTTTTGGGATAAAATGTTTGTTAATGTTATGGTGTTCAGATTTAGATACTTTATGGAATCTTAAAGAATCCTATTATTAGGACTGTAGGAAAGAGAATTTTAGGGTTCACTAGAATACAAAATAAAATTATTAAGAAGTAAACCTAAAAACTCATTTCATGAATAAAATGTGACCAATTAACTAACCAACAAAACTCCTTATCCTACTAATTTTAATAATGACTTAAATATCCTCTGTTAATTAATGTTAATGAACTTAAGTAGCTAAAGTAATTAAGATTAATGATTGAGTTAGATTAAAAAAAATTAAGAAATTTTTTTAACTTTTTAATTCAACAAAGAGGGCATACACCCCCATTACCTTTTCATTTTTAGAATTACCTACAACTACGAATTAATCACTTCCTAACCGTAAACTATCTAAGGCTAAGAACTTATGAATTCCTAGACGTAAAATGCTTGTACGGCTGGGAATTCATGAACTCCCAGCCGTAAACTAGAACTTACGGCTAGAAATTCATGATTTACTAGCTGTAAATTACTTCAAAATTTTATATTTCATTTACAGCTAGGGAATCATGGACTCCTAGCCGTAAATTAGAACTTATGACTAGGAGTCCATGATTTCCTAGCCGTAAACAACTTCTAAATTTCAGATTTCACTTACGACTAGCAATCAAGGTATGAGCTAGCCGTAAACAAATCTACGGTTAGGAAATACTGATATCAGTTGGGAATCTGGTTTTCACAACTCATCTACGATTAGGAAAATAACTATACGACTAAGTATTTTATTTTTCAGATTAATATACGGGTAGAAATTTTTTATTTCCCAGCCGAAATAAATTGATAACATCAACTGGAGTTCTTACTTTCCCAACCGTAAACCTATTTTACGGCTTGGAATTTCTATTCTTCCAGCCATAATGTTGATTTACGGTTGGGAAAAATAAGAACTCCCAACCGTAAACAGTTTTAGAAACTGTTTTTTTTAACCCTAACTTAATCGAACTGAACCTTCTAACGAATCAAAAGCAGAAATAAATTATGAAAATCGACGGTTAATCGTCATTGAAGAAAAAAAAAGAAAAAGAGACGATGTTGTTTATGCCAAAATTTCCATTGACATGAACAACCAATAATTTGATAAAATACAGTAATTAGAAAGATTTTAACTAACATTTTGATACACAGAATCCTCTTTAAAATCAATTAATTAGAAAGGTCTCAATAAACCATTTATTTACTTATCAAACATTTGATCAAATTACAGTCTCTCATTCAATATCTAATTCATAATCTTTATAAGTATAGAAGATGAATCATGATAGTGAAACTTTTAAATAGTATCTTACTCAAAAAATACATACCTAATGATCTTTTCTTTCTTCTCTGATTACTCTTCCTTAGCCTATTCTTCTTTCAATTGACCGACCCCCTCTCTGTTGAATGATCTCTTCTATTTATAGATTATCTAATGGGTTCTCTTGTCCCGATACCTTCTTTCGTTCTCCTTATTATCTTTAGATCGGGATGATTGTATGGTTGACAGGTCATGCTCTTCACTTTTTTGGTCCGTTACCTTGTATGATTAACACGTACTCTTCGTTCTTTGAGAATCATCTTTGTCCCGATCATAGGTGTCAATCATGTGGTTAAAGTAATAAAAGTAATTATTGCCTTTACTTTCCCGTTCCATGTTCATTTATTACTCTTGCTTTCCCGTTCAATAAGCATTTAATGCTATCTGTTTCGATCAGTGTGATACTACTTTCCCGATCTTATGTGTCAATCATGCAGGGATTTATTCAGTCTTTCACATCTGTCATTTACTCGATCCTTTCATACGGCTTTGATTGTGTGCTTCTCGTTCTTCTTTGAACCACTGCTTCTTTCCTTAATCATCTTACACGTGTCGTCCTCCTTTTATTTCCTAACAACTTGCCCCCTTCTTCTTCTTTGTTTTTCAAAAACTTTCAACGGTCGATCCAAGGTTTTGGAAAATGTAGAAGAATAATTATTACCTTCCGTTTTACCATTACTTCTTTTCGCACGTTATGCAAGTTTTTCGCAGGCAGTAACTTCTATTATCACGTTTGTGTCAGTTACCTTTTTTCGAGGAAATCAAATCTTTGCCTAGATTAACACCTTTTCAAATTATGACGGTTTCTATTCTTTTCTTTAAATACGATGCAATCTTTTCCACTTCTTTCTTTACCTCTTAAAGTTGATGCTCTTTATCTTCCTTGAACTTTTCAAATACTTTCGTTCTCTCAACTGTTCAGGAGCTTTTATCATCAACCACATTTATTCTACTTTTGATCAAGGAATTGTTTTTCTTCTTTCTCCATGTATATTGAGGATTTTAACCTCCAGTATCTTATTTTGATACTTAACCATGATTAGCTTTTAACAGATATGATTGAACTGATAATTGCTTTTGATTTTTATGATTGTTTCTTTATGATCTATGATGATTCCTTCATACATTGATCCTTTGAAATTTTCTTTTCAGATAAAAATATTATGTCTTCCAGAAATCCCAATGCTGCTGGTGATCACCAAGAAACCGGAAGACCTTCAAGAATTCCTTCTTCTAGATATGCTGTGTCTCGGTCTGTTCGTAACTCCGTTCCTGATGCTTCTATAACTGCTAATCCTTCCCCCAGAAATAAGCAGGCTTATGCCACTTATAGTTATCGGTCGATGAATATTGAGGATTTTAAGAGAAGACATGCTCTTGAGGGATTTAAAGTCTCATTCTATGACAAAAATAATGATGTACTGACTTTAGGAGCAATTCAGAGCTTTAACTATTCTTCCCATAGTTTATTAATTTCAGCTGGTGCTTTAGAGGCCGGACTTCGTCTCCCACTATATGAAGAAGAAAATCCTTTCCAATTTGAAGTTCTTGCATCTCGCGGTGATTCTCCTCATGGTCAAGCTCGATCCATTACACAATATAATGGAAATTGGTGGCGTATCCTTGATGAGTGTAGCCTCCGAAGTGAAGGGCGAACTAATCTTACTTGTTACGTTCCAAATTTTGTAGAACGTGAAAATTATACAGTTGAAAGTTTTCATTCTACATATGGAGATGGTGTCAGTATCAGGAATTTTGTGAAGTGGAACGTTAGCCCTGTTCGTAAGTGTATTACGGGATTTCCTTTATTATATGAGGTTGACGATCCAAAATCAAGTTTATTCCATTTACCAAAATTGATTTTCCCACAAAAGAAAGAATTTGTCAAGATCATGACTATAAGTGGTATCGTACTCCAATTATAATTGAAGGTCCTTGGGTTTTTGGTAACATCTCCAAAGATGAAATTCAAAGGGTTCGTAAACGTTTCCCAAGCTATTGTCCTTGGCGGTTAAATTTTGATGACTACAAGTTTGAATATAAGTTTCGTACTCTTCTTTCTTTTAGTATTATCCCGAACTACCATTGAATTTTTTCTTACGTGACAAATGTTTGTGCTTCAGGTTGAACCCGATTTCGAACTTCAAACTGAAGTTCCTCCTCCTCGCCCAAGCCTCGGTATTCAGATCGTTGAAGGTAGGCAAAGAGTTGAGGAACAAGTTATTGAAGGTTTGGGGAAACGAAAATTGGTTCTCCCTGCGAAGAAGAAAAAGAAACCAAAAAGACTGTGTACCCTTCTGAAGTAGAAGAAGGAGAGATTAGAGATTTCTTTGTTGAAGGGAATAACAGTTCCGCTCTTATCTTAGCTGCGGGACAGAACTTTGAAGCTTCGGTCCAAGCAGAAGTTTTGGGACAACGCGTCATCATTGATGCTGTTCCTGTTAGCGTGGGGGAGCCAATTATTTCTTCGGACCAGCCTCCAATAGCTCAATCTATTTCTGAAGCTGTTCCTACTGCTGCTGCTCCTACCGTGTGCTTGGATATGCTTTTAATATTGTTTCTGCATAAGAGATGACATTTACGAAATCTTTAGGTTAATCATATTGTTTCATGAGTACAATGGATCGAAGTATATATACCTCAAAACATGTAATTCGAGATCCCACACATACGAAACAAACCCGGGCCAGGGTTAAGATACAAGGTTGGTCCCGAACGTACTCTGAAAATGATAACTATAAATTAGGTATTCCTTATTTATTAGAATCTCACAATTATTAAAATTCTATAAGGACATTTACCTTTTTGTTTATATTACGATTGTATCGCTAATCGTAAGCGCTTTCCAGAATATGATGTTCCTGGAGTAATTGAATCATAATTGTGTCGCCAATCGAAGCGTTTTCCAGAATAAGGTGTTCCTGGAATTGAATCTTGATTATGTCGCCAATCATAGCGTTTTCCAGAATAAGGTGTTCCTGGAGTAATTGAATTTTGATTATGTCGTCAATCGTAGCGTTTTCTAGAATAAGGTGTTCCTTGAATTTAATTTTGATTATGTCGCCAATCATAGCGTTTTCCACAATGAGGTGTTCCTGGAATTGACTGTTATTTTAAGTATAACTTTATAAAAAATCTTATCATTAGATAAAGTATTGAATAAAAATTTGTATACCTGTATTGGTCACCATAGCTGTAATGTTAATCATGGATAATAAAGTTTTAAGTATTGTGCGTTCCATGGATGTTGTAAGATTTCTCCTTGCATATTCCGAAGATAGTATGATCCTTGTCCTGCTGATGCTTGTATTATGTACGGACCATCCCAGGTTGGTGCGAGCTGATAGGTGCATAAATCATACATTCTAAGTAGTTTTTCCTGACCCTT
>JAJJMC010020037.1:690675-763666 GCA_023531435.1 Papaver californicum
ATTTTTTTTTTTCCTTTCTAACCGAATTTTGAGAATTTTTTTTCAGGCATAGCGGATTGTTATATTAGGTGTTTATTCGTACACCTAATATACACCTCACACTCACACACTCACTCATTATAACAAAGAAGTCAGTAATAAGCCCATGAGAGGGGATGACTTGACAAGATAATCCACACCTACTGAGGTCTTAGTCCTTGTCTGAAACTATTCTCATGTATTTTGAGAACGACAACAGTCACTTATATAATAACGTGAATTTATTGACATCATAACTGAATTGTCTGCTTACGTACCCTCGTTTTTGGTAATGGACCTGAAAACTTTCCAAAAGTGTGGCTAAAATAAATGTAACTACTATTTTTCCTATAGTTTACCTAGAATATAAATAAGATAACTATTCAACGTAAAATATGAAGTGGTGAAGCTTACGGGTAAAGTACTAAAATCAACTAGAAAGTGTACGTTACTCAGATAATATCAATGAGTAAGCATAT
This sequence comes from Papaver californicum, assembly GCA_023531435.1. Classification (NCBI taxonomy): domain Eukaryota; kingdom Viridiplantae; phylum Streptophyta; class Magnoliopsida; order Ranunculales; family Papaveraceae; genus Papaver; species Papaver californicum. The sequence goes on from JAJJMC010020037.1 coordinate 691,173, forward strand.
CATAGGAACTCAAGTAAATGTATTGTAAGTAAAGCAAGGAACCAAATCAACGCTCAACATAAGATATTTTATGTGGTTCGGCTATTCCTACATCCACGAGGTAATGAGTTTAAGGATTTATTAAGCATCTTTGTTTGGTTTACAAGTGAGAATAGAAAGGCTATGATTACAATGATTTGACTACACTTAAGACTTTTTTCTCTCTTTGGCTCTAGAAAAATGTTCGACCTCTTCTCTGAGATTAAGTCTGGTATTTATAGACTTTCGACATACCAACTATCTAAAGTTGCGCAGCTGAATGACAAGTCCCTTTCTTGTGTCCGTTGTGATCCCACTAAGGATCCTGGTCCGCTGAGAAGTCTCCACCTATCTTTGCGTCCCTAAATAAGCATTTAATGCTAAGTGAAATCCAACCACGCATCTGGCATGTCTGATAGAGGCTACGCCTAGGTGACGCCAGAAGATAATTTACGGATCTTCCACGTCTCTTCCTCGAGATGTGATAAAGTGAATCAGGCCATGATTCAGTGCGTCTCTTTGACCCATGTTTTTCGTTCGTAGCATAACCTTTGTATAGATCTGGGTCCAAATAGCATCATGTGTCCTATAAGAATATTGGTATTTACGGTTTTCCCCTTTTCTTTCATACTACCGTGGGTAGGATAGGAAGAAAAATACTCAAGTCTGCCACCATTTAGCATGTCTCCCACAATCCGTTCCAACTGTTATTCATGCAATCAATTTTCCATAGTATCTAGGACTGACTAGGCTTTGGATGCCCCCCTTTATAAAAGGAAGACTTTGGAAAGAGAAAAAACATTCACTTTTGTTTTTTATCTCGTCTTCTTCTTCTTTAAGACTTTTAGCCTTTTCGCTTCCTCTTTGCTGAAGTTGTTCATCCTCAGTGTTTACCATCTGATCTTCTTAGCAAACAAAGCTACTTCCTTTATTTTTTTAGGTAAGTCATCTGCTTCACTTCTTCTGCTTTCTTTATTGAAGTGAATTACCAAGTTTTATTCTTTGTTTTGATTGATTTCCCTTGATTTGAGCATGATTTGTTGCCGATGATACTTCACTTTTGATTTTTTTTTTTCACACGATTTTTAACTTTTAAGCTTTCCGATTGTTTGTTTGAGGATTTACTCTCAGGTTTTAGGATTAAAAATCCCTCATGATTCTGAGTCTACCATGATTAGTGATAGTTATGAACTGAAGTTCTTTTGAACTTTTCGGTTTATTCTCCTTTTTGATCTTTGGTTTTGGAGTGAGAAACGTTTTTCTATGTTTGTTTACCTTGACCATCAAAGGTGGTCTTATTGACCTTTGACTATTTGCATTTATCATATGTGTTGTGTTGATAGTTTTTTATTTTTATCAACTATTTCTCTGCACATTCGCAGTTATCATAAGGTACCTCCGCGACGTTCTCATCGTAGAGATGATGTTATACATGCATCTCGGTCTAAGATCAAATCCATACGCTATGCAGTTGATAGAAATAGACATGGGCCACATTCAGATCAATCTCCTTCTCTTGAGATTGATGCTAGTGCTACGCTTTCCCCGTATCATAGTCCTAGGGAGCCAGTTGTTGAGGTTGTGGATGAGCCTATGCCTCCTCCTGCGCAGTTACCTCCTCTACCCTTGTTTCTTGTAGATCAAGTTCAGAAGGGTGCTGCTTACAGCTACCATGACTGGACCATTGCGGAAATCAAGTCCTCGTTTCACTTGGAAGAATTTGAAGTAGAGTTGTTTCAAGGTGATGCTTTGACGGAAGAGAAGATCCGTCAATTTCCTTTTATTGATATGAACCTTATTATTACTGTTGGTCAGCTGGAAGCTGGACTAGTTCTCCCACTTTATAGTGAGAAGGCCTTTTCTTTCTTGATGCTCTTGTGAATCGAACCAAGTGTGCCAAGGATAGGAAAACTCAGGTGCGCCATATTGCTCCGTATACATGCAACTAGCGGCGTATCCTAAATGAGTGTTGGCGTTGTAGTACTGGTAGAACTAATGCTCATTACTTTACTCCTCAGTTTGATTCTAAGGATTATACTCCTGAGAATTTTAATGCTATGTACGCTGATTCCGTACAGAAGACTGATACCCTCCCTTGGAGTTGAATTCCTCGTCGTACGGTTATGGGAACAACAGAGAGAAACATAGGTGGGGTACATCTCTTGACTGATATTAACAAGCGTAAGATACAAGAAGTCTATGATCGTGTTACCAGAACTTTCCTGCCTATTAATGATGAAGATATGATACATATTAATCATGATTTTCGTTGGTATCAAACTGTTTTGAAGATAAGAGGGCCTTGGTTTAGAGGATGGTATGCTACCAATGTGCCCCGTACCTCTCTTCCTCCAAAGTATGATGGTTATGTGTCGTGGCGCTTCAACATTATTGGATGTTTAAATGTAAGTACATCCTTCTCTTTTTTCTCTTTCCTTTTTTGTTGATCTACAATATGCTGTGACTTTTGCGTGAGCTGCTCATTGTTTATGCTTTTTTGCGTAGAATGAATGTCCTGCAGAGCCTTATGATAGTTGTGCTACTATGCTACAAAGCTCTAGGCGTATACGAGTTCTGGGATTGCGCTTGATGAAGTAAGTGTTTGTTTCTTTACTTTTTTATATGCTTTAACATGGCTTATAGTTGCCCCCAACACTTATTGATTCAAGCACTTATTGGTGCAGAATCCAAAAAGATGCAAGGGGTCTTTCAAGCCTACTAACTCATTTGCTATGAGAGTTGAGAAAGAGGTGGATGACACCATTTTTAGCTCGCAGGGTCTAGTCTCTGAGACCGCTGAAGGCAATCAGAAAGTAAAGATGTTTTTGTAGATGGTAAAGAGTCTTATGATGTTTTTGACGATGATGTTGTTGGTGGTGGTGAGTTTGACCGAGAAGCTGCTCATGGAGAAAGTAATATTGGGAAAACTGTTGTTAACGTTGAGAAAGTCATGATTACTGTTGAAGCAGATGCTAGCATTGTTGCCGGCGCAGGGGGAATTAGTGAGGGGTTTTCTAACCCTTCTCAAGTTGCAGAATCATTTCCTTCGAATGAAGATTTGAGTGCTGATAGACACATTTTAGTGTCTAATTTGCACCTTAATTTCTAGTGAGTTAGTATTCGATTTTGTGTCTATTACGTGTTTTATGCTTTTGTAGGTACATTAGAAGAATAAAGATTTGTGGAAAAATTGGCTCAAAAAGTGTTCAAAGCACCCGGGAAAATGGATCAAGGCACCCACACTTTGGATTGGGGCACCCTTGGATCGGGATGAGCTGGATCGGGTCAACCCAGCGAGCCAGCGGGTCAACCCAGCGAGCCAGCGAGTCAACCCAGCGAGCCAGCGAGTTAACCCAGGATCGACCGATCCAACTCATCGGGAAAGTCCTGTTTCAAACAGGAATGGATTTGGTTGCGATTTTTGGGTTGTTTTCGGCAATTGAAGATGACCCATTGCAATTAGAGTTGGAAGAAATCGAAAGACATCAAGAAATCCCGTGAAATCAGCTCGAGAAACCCATTTCTGGCCGGAATCAGGACTCGGTTCCTGTTTGGATTGGGATTGAAGAATTGGAGTGATTCGAGAGAGTTCTATTAGGTTTAGAACTCTCTCTAGGGTTTGTGAAGTCTATAAATACCAAAAGAATCAAAGAAAAACATAGACAGAAGCCTAGGGAGCAATTCAGAGAAAATCCGGTGAAGTTCCGGTGCCGCCGGTGACCTGCTGGTGCTCCGGCCGGCGTGTTCTTCATCCACCATCACCGAAGAAGACGACTCAGTAACATTTATAAGTGTTGCTGTTCCACTGTTGCAGCTCTGCTCCTGTTGCGTTAAGTTTTGAAAGTTCTGTTGCTTAAAGCTCTTTGTAACAGCTGAACCCTGTTCTGTGACACTTATATACGTATCTGTTCAGCTGTTGCACTATTCTTAAACCTTGTAATCAATATTTTGAGCAATGAAACCAACTTTTGAGCAAGTTTTCTTCGCCATGGGGTAAGTTTATTTACTGGGATGATGGATAAGGTATTTTCTCAATTTTATGTGATTTAATTATTTTCTAATAATTATTTATAATTCTTTTATTATTATTTGCATGGATTTAAATTAGAAAAAAATATTTTTATTAAATAGTTGTGTTCTCTTTTGATGGGTCATGCTTAGTTAATTACTCTTGATGTCTCATGCTTAGGATTTACAATTATTCTTTTAGGAAACATATTTTTGGCAAACTTGAATTAAATTGTTAAAAAGAATTACATGATCAATCACATGAATTGTTAGAAATAACTGATTCCTGATTCCTAGTTTTCTCCATATTTTCTAAAAATCATCTCTAGTGTATTTTCCTGATTTTTATTAGTTTAGGTTAAGTCTAATATTTTCTAAAATCATTACCTTCACAAGTTCGAGAATCGAACCTATATTTACCACTTTCTAAATCACATCAAGTGCTTTCTCCTCTATTACTTTGAAGTTGACTCAAGAAGTTAGGGATGCTCCAAATGATCAAGGTGACACATCTGTTGAATCTGATAATCTTTATGTCCTTAAGTTCAAGATGAGATTTGGGTTTCTCTTTTGACAAGGTGGCTGCTACTGCGCTGGAGAACCAAGTTCAACTGCTGATTCAATTGCTTCCACCTTATCCTCCATAGATGCAATTGAACTGGATTAACTTTTCTCCTGTGAACAGTGCTAGAGATGAAATTTGGTTGAATGCCCCAGCCTCTAAGGATGGTGTGAATTTATATTCTATGGCAATGGCTTCCTTTGCTAAGACAGTAACAGGCATGCATAAGCAAACTGGATCACTTCAAGTGAAGGCCTCTGCTACACCTCAAGCTTCCGTAATAATCGATGATACGGTGAGTATCTTTGCATCTGCACATCCTAGCGTAGATGCTCGTACTCAAGCCATGGCTACTCCTTTCTACGAGCAAGATGATGTTTCTACTAGTTCCTTGGATGATAAGAGTAAAGCCCATGTTAGTCATTTAAACCTTAATGTTCACGCTTCCGATGATTTTATCCTAGAGTGGGTCTTGAATGAAGCCAATCTTCCTTTTCTTGGTTCCCATATAAAAGGTCAGAATTTTGTTGTTGAAGCAGCTTATTATCAGCAGCGTACAAACTTTACAAGAACTCAAGACTTGTACTTTAGCCAGTCCCGCTATGCTTCTTCTAATTTTTATGCTCAAGTCCCTAATACAGAGGTGAAAGTTATGGAATCCTTTGTTGATGGCATGCAATTTATTGCCCAGTTTACATATTTCTTGGTATGTGCATCTTTTTTTACCTTGTTCTATTTTTCATTTCTTATTGATTTTAATGCTTGAGTTAAAACACCTTTTTAGATGGCACATCAGCAAGAGTACTGCCATCGTTTGTTCAAACTATATCGCGTGAAAGCTGCTAAGTTAACTCTTCTTCTTGAACAAGCCCAAATTGATCGTGACTTAGTGAATATCAAGTTGGATGGGCTGAAGAAGCAACTTGAAGACCATGGTGTGACTGGTGATTTTGAAAAGGATCTATGTCATCTGAGTGAGAGTTAGAAGGCTTTGGTTGACGCTGAGAAATCTTGTGATGCTGCATTATGTGAGCGTGACCAAGAAGAGCAAGCGCGCTTAGTTGCGGTTGTTGCACGTAAAGCTGATGTTTCGTCTTACGCAGTTGAACTCTCTAAGGTTTCAGGTACGTTGGAGCTTTTACCCTTTTTTTTCATAGTATCGTACCCAACTCTTTTTTTGTTCTGAGTTCCTCATTAATCCTAGGAACCATTATGTATTAAATCTTCGTAGAGACAACTTTCACCTTAAGCGAGATCTCTGGAAATCTCAAAAGTATAGTGATACCCTGCCTCTTGAGATAAACCAAGTCGTAGCCAAAGCGTATCTATTGGTCTCGCAGGTTCGTGAACTTACGGATGAAAGGAATGATTTTCGTAACAAGTGGGTGCACTCATGCCAAGATCACGTGTCCATTGTTAATTGGAAGGATGACACTATTGCCAATCAAAAGAGTGTCATTACTGATTATGAGAAGCGTTTAGCCCGTGTTCCTTCTTAGTCGATGCTTCGGTTGGACTTGAATAATTCGAAGGATGCGCTCAGTTGGATATCATCAACCTTAGGAAAACTTTCACATCCCCGCAAGGGTTTGGATGAAGTTATAGATAAAATTTCCTATATGAAATCTGCTTACGCCACTCTTAGTTGTAAAATGGAGGTTCTTGAGGAGGACTTTCGTTGCTTGTATTATGAAAACTCCTCTTTTTCCCTTAGAAAAAAGTGAACTTCAGTTTGAATATGGTCCTTTATCCGAGGATTTTAGTCGCGTTGATGCTAAGAGAGAGGAATTGTCTCATGCCTTAGAGAAATCTTTTTCTTATGCAGGAGGTAGCTATTTCCTCTTACCACTCTCTTTGCCTATTACATGTTTATTGCTTAACCCTTAATGTATGTTTACACAGAGCTTGAAGATTGCATCAAATGTTTAAATAGGAGGATTAACAATCTGGAAGTTGAAGCTGCTGAGCTCAAGGCAGAGGCCAAGAAGCAAAGTGATCTCTCTGCTCGTAATCTGCATTTGGCGGAGACTCATGTTTCCCGCGCCAAGGGATTTGAGTCTAATAATCAGTTGCTGAGGAAGGAACTTGAGGAGTTGCGCAAATCCACAGCCGTAACCTTGGCTACTCGTGAAGAAAAGCTAAAGAGTTTTTACCAAGCTTTCATGGTGGAGCAGGTAAACACCATGTTTCGCCAAGTGGAAAGTCGTGTTCATGGCCTCACTCTCACCGTTGTTACTGCTGAAGACTAATCTGGTCCGCTGCTATTTTGTTGCTCAAGTGAATACAATTATTGTTGTTGAGAACTTGTTGTGCATAATTTTTCTAAGTTATACTTTTGCCTTTTGAACAGTTGATGTTTTCATGGGGTTACTTTATGTTTCATTTCTTCTTTTATCTCTTGCATGATTGCAAGAGTCTGGTTTTTGCTTTCATTTTCTTTTCTTTTTTGTAAGCTCAATCGGATTGAAAGTAATTCTCTTTTTATGTTTAAATCTTTTTGTTCATGTTGGAACTATTTTGAGTGAGTCTGGCTGGAATCGACCACTGTCACATGGCCTTTCCTCATTCTTTCATAGAATAAGCGACATGTACTACCCTTGATCAGAGGGGTTCAGGTAATGAGTTTTTAATCATGTCAGGGAAGCATTACTTATGGATGTATATGCCTCCTAGTAGGAAGCAATTAAGCTGTTTACTTCGATATGAGCGCTATACTTTGCGTTTCCACGTGAGTCTTCCTTGGTCTACGTAAGATTATTATTTTACTTTTGTGGTACTTAGAGCGGCACCTGCTCGTATGCAAATCTCATATCTATTTAAAATGTACACAATTCCGCACCTTTTAACTTTTGCAGAAGTGATTTTTCATTGATAGTATTTCCTCTAGGGATAGAAACAAGTGCGCATCTGGCCTTTCTTCTCCTACATTTTACATTACTTTCGTTCTTCTTTCATCACGGGTGATATTTTTTAAGGAACTGAGCATTCCAAGGGCGTTGTAAAATTTATCGCTTCATATTTTTTAGGTAATACGAACCTTTCCTTGCGATGCTATGAATAGTGTAGGGGCCATCCCAAGTTGGCCCATCTTCCTCCAAGATTTTACCCTTTGGTACTTTGGAATTATGCGTAGCACATATTCTCCTATGGCAAAGTTACGCTCGTTGACCCTTTTGCTATATTCTTTTGCTAGTATGCGCTGGTAATTTACCATATTTTTTAGCGCGACCTCCCTACGCTCATCAAGATCGGCGAGCTTAACTAGAATCAATTCCGAGGTTAAGTTTTCTTCCCAAGCTTCCGTCTTTATTGTTGGGATGATGATTTTTGTTGGGATGACCGCCTCCGTTCCGTATGTTAGCGGAAAAGGTGACTCTCCCGTAGCCTCTATTTTTGTTGTACGGTATGCCCATAGTACGTTATGCAATTACTCACACTATCTATCCTTGTGCTCATCCAAAGTCTTCTTCAAGTTGAGTGCGATCATCTTATTAGTTGCTTTGGCTTGTCCGTTGCTCTGAGGGTAAATGGGCGTTGAATCGTTCTTATGAATATTGAAGGCGTTAAACATCATATCAATGTTCTTCCCTTGAAGATGTTTTCCGTTGTCCGAGACTATGGCCGCGGGTATGCCAAATTTTCATATGACGTTTTCTAATAGGAATTGGATAATATCCTTATTTCTGAAGTCATCCAGGGCAGCTACCTCCACCCATTTAGTGAAGTAATCCGTTGCGACGATATGGTATTTTTTCTTCTGCATTCCCTCCAAAAATAGGCCTACTATGTCCACACCCTATTTTACAAATGGCCATGGACTTAGGACTGAGTTTAAAGATGTTGCTGGCACTTTAATCTTCTTTACGAATCTCTGCAATCCTTACATCTTCTTTCCATGTGAAGAGCATCCTTATTCATGAATGACCAATAATAGCCTTATATTTTTGTTTTATGCGCTAGTGATCGCATCCCACTATGATTTCCGGCGTATCCGTAGTGTATGTCTCTTAGAATCTTCATCCCTTCTGCTCTTGACAAGCAGCGTAGTAGCAGTCCCAAGAAGGTTATTCTGTACAAGTTTCCTTTTCTGAGTTGGTAATTAACAGATTTTGCTTGAATCTTCTTTGCTTGTTTGATGTCGGAAGTTAAAGTTCCATCTTTGAGGCATTGATGAATTGGAATTCTCTAATCCTCCTCAGCTTCATTCCCAACTTCTTCCGCTATAATTTATGTTGCCAAAACTTTCACTTGCTTTGTTGATAGCTCGTAGATAAGTCCTATGGGGATTACCCGTGCATTCTTGTCATTTATCATTGACGCAAGGTAAGCTAACACGTCTGTATGCCTGGTTTTTTTCGGTTGAGGTGCCTGAATTTCACGTTATATATTTGGGTTGAATAATATTGTACCATTCTCAGATACGTCATTAGAGTTTCATCTATGACCTGGTACTTTTGATGTATCTGGCGCACAACCAGTTGCGTATCACTGCTTATCTGTACATCCGTTAAGCCAAGCTCGATGCTTAGGCGCAAAACTTGTATTACCGCCTCATACTCTACAATATTATTTGTAGTCTCAAACTCCAACCTATATGCATGAACTATGCGATCTCCTGTTGGGGTATTAAGAACTACTCTGATCCTGGATCCTTTATTATTAGAAGAACCATCCACAAATATTTTCTATATTCGAGATTTCACCTTATCCAGTATGCCTTCTAGTTTTTGTTTTTCCTCCTCTAGCCCCGGTATGTCCACCATGCTGGCATCATCTGCTAAAGGTAAGTCCGTTAGGAAGTTTGCTAGGACTAGGGATTTTTATCTGTTCTTGGCTAGAAGCTGCTATGGAATTGCTTGATTTGCGCATTCCATTTAGCCACCATTCCTACTCTTTCAGCGCTCTCAAGGACTTGCTCGATTGGAGCTTTTGAAAGTACTATCACGGGATGGGCTAAGAAATAGGTACTCAACTTTTGTGTATCCCAGACAAGCGTTAATATCAGCTGCTCCATTTTGGTGTAGTTTCGTTCAGCCGAGATGAGCGTTTTTCTAACGTAGTAGACTGTTTTTTCTACTTTCTTGTTTGTCCTTACTAAGACAACACTTATAGCGTTGTCGATTGCAGATAAATAAAGGATTAGGACTTCTTCGCGCTCCGGCTTTTGCAGGATTGAAATTGATGCCAAGTAGTCCTTTATCTTTTTGAATGTGTGTTCACATTCCTCATTTCAGGCAAATTTGCTTCCTTTTTTTAGCGTGTCAAAAAATGTTTTTCATCTATCTGATGACCTTAAGATGAATCTGCTCAGCGCATCCAACCTTCATTCAGTTGTTGTACTCCTTTGATATGTTTTGGTGAGGGAATTTCCATGATGACTTTTATCTTTACTGGATCTACTTCTATCCCCCTCTCAGTTACCAAATATCCTAAGAATTTACCCGACGTTACTCCAAACGTGCATTTTTCTGGGTTGACCTTCATTTGATACTTGTGCATCACATCAAAAATTTCTCGTAGATATGATAAATGATTGATAGCATCTTTGGTTTTGACTAGCATATCATATATGTATACTTCCAAGGAATGTCCAATACAAGGTTTGAAGATGTTGTTGACTAATCTTTGGTACGATGCCCCCATATTCTTTAGTCCGAAAGACATTTTGGTATAGCAGTAGAGGCCGTGCGGAGTAAAGAATACAATATGCTCTTGATCCTCTTCTGCCAGCACAATCTGGTTGTACCCTGAGCATCCATCCATAAATAACAGAGCTCTGTACCCTGAGGTTGCGTCTATCAGTTGGTCAATGTTTAGCAGATGATAGTTATCCTTTGGACAAGCTTTGTTGAGATTACTGAAGTCGATGCAAATGCGCACTCCCCCATTCTTTTTGGGTACGATAACCATATTGGAGATCCGAGTTGGGTAGTGCGCTTCTCTAATGAAGCATGCATCCACCAGCTTCTGCAACTCTTTTTCTACTGCATCATTATATATTGGTGCTAGTTTTCTGATGCATTGCTTGAAGGGTTTCTCATCTGGACTGATCTTCAAGTGATGGCATATGATTTTTGGATCAATTTCTGTCATGTATTTTAGTTTCCATGTGAATACATCCATATATTCCTTTAGTAGCACAAGTATGCCTCCTCTCTTTCTTGCCTCAACAAAGTTCTTATTTTGACCAACTTTGGTTCCTCTTCCGTTCCGATGTTAACTTCTTTGGTTGGTTTTACTAAAAAAAGGTGGAATTTGGTGCACCGATAAAAGTGGCTTTCTGTAATTGGTATTTAGTCTTCTCAGCATTCTTTTTCTCCAAGGACTTTTCTTCTGCGTTAGCATAATTAGGTTTATCCGTGGGGATCGAGTCGTAAGCTAAGGAGGCTGTATTGACCATATAGTCCTGGAATTCTTGCTAATTTGCTTTTTCCTTGCGTTTTTTTCTTAGCTCAAGCTCAGATTTGGCTTTTTCTTCATTGAGCCTTATCATTGCAGCGTTACAACGCCTAGCCTCAGGTTGATCACCTTTGATTTCCATCTCACCATCGGGGACTGGGAAGCGCAGGTATTGGTGATATGAGGATGTTGTTCCTTACAACTTATGAACCCATAATCTTCCGATAATCACATTATATGAGGAGGGTGCATCCACAACCTATAAACTTGTGTTTATTTTTAATGGAACTGCATTGACTTGAAGAACAATCTCCTCTTTTGGGGTAGACGTAGAGCCATTATACCCATACAAGGTTTATGGAGATAGAAACATTTTCTCGTCCAGCTATCCCATTCTCTTAAATGGTTAAGGGAACTTCCGCTATTAATTAGTATCTTGGTAACGTTCCATCTATGAATAGGCAATGTTAACACCAATGGATCATTGTGGACCTCGATTCCTTGATCCATGTCTCTTGCGGAAAAGGTGAGCGGCGTATCCATCCATGGCTCCCAGTCAGTGAGCAACTCCCCTTCCGCTACCTTAAAAATTTCATGTTGCTCTATTCTTTTTCGGGTGCGCTACAGAATAGCTCCAGTTATAGTTTCCGCTGTTTAGGATTCCGAGCATGTAATCATATGAATATATTTTGCATTTTATGGGAGCTGAATGTGTTAACATTACCTGCTGGTGCGGGGATTTTTGTTAGATCCATGAATTCTGGCAAATTCCCAGCATTGATAAGGTCTTGAATGGTGTTCCTGAGATGTTTGTAATCTTCCGTGGAATGCCCCTAGTATGCGTGATATTCATAATCATCCTTATAATCTTTTATCGCTTCGGTCTTCCTTCCTTTTGTATTAGGATACGTAAAATTTGACAGATGTCCCGCTGCTCTCAGGTTCTGAGTAGCGGTAGTATTTAGTTTTGTTAATACTCGATCTCTGGAAGATTCCCTCTTTGCATTGCATTCATTTTCTTTTCCGCTTATAAACTTCCTTGTTCTTGTAGTCGAGACCTCGTAAAGGCTCCACTGCTCTTTTTGCACTCATCCTTTATGCTGGTTCAACAGATAACATCCTTTGTGGCTGAGTTATTCCCTTTTAAAATGAGCATGTATCATCCTTTTTGGACATCTTAGAGGGAGATGTACTGGTAAATTTCTATGTGACTCTATGAAGATAGGAGAAGTTCTTACCATCCCATATTTTTAGCAACAATTGCTACCTCGGGGACTGCACTTTCCGATAGCGTGACATATTTTCTGCCACCTATTTGTATATTCTCTTAAGGCCTCTCTTGGACATATTGCCAAAGAAAACATTATATCGCGACTCTTGCATCTCGATTGTACATGTATGTTTCCATTGAACAACTTCGATAGATGCTCAGATGATTCGGTGGAGTTTGTTGGTAAGTTGTCAAACCACGTGAGTGCGCTATCCTTAAGGCTTGAAGGAAAGAATTTGTACATGAACGTACCGTTTTGCACCCAATGCGCGAGTACTCTGGTATAGTACTTTAAGTGCGTTGCGTCTTCTGTTGTCGCGTCAAAATAATTAAATGTTGGAAGATGATTTTTAGTCGAGATAGGTGCACTGATCAGGTGACACAAGAGAGGATTATCTCGCTTCGTGGAAGACTTCTTCCAATCTCCCCCCATTCTACTTTTCTTGTAGGACTGCGAGTTGTTCTCCCGTCTTGAGCATTTGCTCAAATATGTCGTTGAGCTACTGAGAGGACCTTTGAGTTAGCGTTCCTGCGCTAGATACAATTATATCCCTAGAGGGGTTGTAAGTTGAATCTTTTCTGGATACGGTTGCAGTCTTTACTAGATGTACTCGTTGGTGCGGGTTCGCCTGGTGGACTATCATCCTTATATCTGGGATTTGATTTACTCTTTCCAGAAGAGTACGCTGCCGAGGTATCTTGACGCAGGGTCTTCTATTCCTGTTGTCCCCTTCGTGTGATGTATCCACTATTTATTGTATCCCTAGAGTGGATACGTCTGGTTCATTTAACAGAAGATTCCTTAGCTCCTTATTTTTTGTGGTTAGTTCAAGCTTTTTGTCTGCTTGTCCTTTGTTTGCTCTAGCTAGCTCATCCAGCTAAGTTCTGAAAAACACGGTCTCATCTCACCTAGCATGACCATTAGTTTGGTTATTCATAAGTACATCATTTTCCATTTGTGGCATAATCACCACATGAACAGTAATCAACCGTTGACCTTGGTTTTCTACTCGTGGCTCAACCCTGCTTGTTGAAGGCAAGTTTGGGTTAAACCCTGCTGGTGAGTGATTTCTGGTGGGTGCATAGGTTGATTATTACTAATTCCCTCAGTTGGTGAAGTTGTTCCTTTCCCACGCACGCGATCATTGTTTCGGCTATCTCCTGTATCAACTACGAGATTCCTATAACCACGTGAAGTGATTACTATCTCCTGGTTCGTAGTTGTTTGACTCATTGTCTGCACCTGGCTTTCTCTTTGGTTCAGAATGTGGCCTGATTTCACCATCTCGGCTTGAACCTGTTTTCTTAAAGAGAAAAGTAATTGTCACAAGACTTGTTAGCGCAGTAACTCAATCTTTTACAAGTTATTCCACGTAGAGAAGATAACTCGTACTCGATTAAAGCAATAAAATTAGTATGCCAAAACGAATAATCGTGGTGTATACTCTTTCTATTGGTAATTTTTTTGACCTAATATTCCGGATTTATTGAGAGGAATTTAAACTCAACCAACCAAGAATGAAAAGACGTAACAACTACTATAGAGTAGTGCTTCACCTTTCCTTTTTAGATCTTGAAGAAAAATAAGTAATCTTTTGCGAAAATAAAATGTGATTGAAGTGCTGAAAATATCAAAAAAACACAAGGTCACAAGTCCCCATTTCTAGCGCCAAACTGTAACTACTATGTTTCTTACAGTTTACGTGTAGTATAAATAAGACAACTATTCAGCGTAAAGTATGCAGTGGTGAAGCTTATGAGTAAAGTAGTTTTCATTAGCAGCAAATAACGGCTGTTTTCACGGTTGTTTTTACGTTATAACACATGCTATATATATTTCCTATGATCAATAGTAAAATCTTTTTCTTTCAGGGATTGTTTTTTCATTATAGCAGTTGTTATAAGTGTATGTAAGATTTGCTACTTTTTAAAATTTAATATTTTAAAATTATTTTCTGATGATCTCTACGAAAGGAAATCAACCACTATGTGAGGATGGGAATGTTCACTCTCCTTCTCATCCAATCTACAATCAGCACCACTCTCATGGCGTCCTATAGAAACGTCTTTGTCTTCGGCTTCAACTGTAGATGATGAATTCTTGAACTTCACAGAACTTCGACAATTTCTAATTTTTTTCCTCTAATTCTTGTTGCTTGAAACTTCTTTATAGATTTCTTCTAAACAATTATTTTTCTGATTTTTTTTTTGAAATAAGAAATACAAACTAAAAGAATAACAATGAAACTACCATGGCCGTGGAGAAAGGACTTTACCACTTGATTCTTCACAACTTGTATTGTCTCCATAGCATAAACTTCACAAAAATTCACTTCTTTTGATTTTTCCGCTCTTGTACATAAGTCTTTAACTAGGATATAGAATTTTTTTCCTTGTATTGTAAGTTCACTTTAAATATCAAATTTACTCTTCTTTGTAGTGTTGTTTGTAAACCTTGAACGTCTTCAACTTTCTTTAAATTTGTGTTGTTCCATTTGATGATGATGATGATGATGATGATGATGATGGTGTTTCTATGGGCCTGTTGTTGTTGAGAGAGAGAAAATAGTGCCAACTGCGGATCAAACTACAAGGTAAGGTTTTTTTGCAATTCTGATGTCACCCTCATGATTGATAAAATTAGCACTCAAGAGATCAAAAAGTAGTGCTGAAATGGTGCGAGGATGAGTAGCTCATCATTCTACCCGTAGTTTGTGCGGATGATACACTCTAAACAGACCATTTAGACAGGTACAAAAAATTGAAGGTTTGGTGCCTCACTCATATATGGGTATTGAATGATCAGCTTCTCTAATACTGTACTCACCACCGGCGGTTTAAATCCCCTTTTGTCATCTATTGCCTCTCAGCAACTAAGAAACACGAAAATAGTTCTCTAATACTTCTAAGTTCAGTTATTTCTGTGAGAAATCCATAGGTAAACCTAGATAGAAGTATACTAAGTGACTCTAAAATATCTAAAAGTTAGAGGTTTCATGCAAATAGTTACAAAAATATGAAAATTTTCTACCTATGAAGTGAATACTTAAGAATTCTATATGCTTAACCACTCCCCCACACTTAAACTTTACATTGTCCTCAATATAAATTGACTCCTCCAATGTAAAATCAATGTGGGAAATCCTATAATGATATGAAAATTCAGAAAAAACTAGGAAAAAAAAATACTAATCCATTGGGTTGCCTCCCATGCAACGCTTAGTTTAACGTCCTCAGCCTGACTCTCTGGTCACCCGTACACCAACAATCTAAAAATTTGAGGATCCGTCCATAACACGATCTGTAATTCTAACAATAGCTTCACAAGAATATTAGCATATGGTAGTGAAAGTGAAACAATATTCCACTAGAGTTACCCCCACACTTAGTTCTTTCTATACTCGGATGTGTGTACAAAATATAAGTAGAAGGAACTTCTATGAGATCATCTTGGAAAATCTGCATGGTGTTAGACTCAAACGTATATGGAGGACACTTAGATGCAAGGAATTAAGATAAAACTTTTGAAGCATTCAATTTCAGCCCCAAATTAGGTATCTTCCTAAAAGATAAATTAACAATTCTTCGGGAAACTATTTCTAGTTTAGGAGGATCATCATTAGATAGAGATTCATGTACATGGTTAGACAAACCTTGCAAAACCTCTTGTATTATGGGATCCTCGGTACTGCTGGACACTTTCATTCCCACATCATAAGTATTATCATTCTCATTCAAATTCTTGACAATCCCTATAGCCTGTAAGTATTCATCATCATAATCGAAATCTGCTCCAAGTAATTCATCGTAGCACTCATGCTCTTCTTCACAAGTCGACTTCTCATCCAAAGTGTTCACTATTTCTGAATTAGGAGTGCTATGCACAAAGAAGTCATAATCATCATCACTCTCATACACAACATAAGTCCTACCATCAATAACCTTAGTGTTTATAGACTCAACTTCTTCCTTTTGAATAGGAGAATAATCATTATGATCATGAGTTAAGCTATTAGTACCAAAATTATCAATATTCAAAGGTTGCTCATATTCGGAATCGTCATCAGAACTTTCGTCAACCTCATAATCTTCATTATCCCAACGGTGTTGGAATTCCATCCGTATGAACCTATTAATTTCCTAAAGTTTCCTCTGATGCACCATCTTCTTCCAGTTGATCGTATCTTTTAGAGAGTTTTCTGATGTTAATACGTTTTCCACCATTACTCACAATAGAGTCTCTAGACCTCATCTCTTCCCTTTGAATGGGTGAATGATAAAAATATGAGCAATATGATTGGGTCCGGATATGCTATCATAAGTTTTTAGTTCAAAACTCTCTGACACCTGCATATTACTAGAAAACAACTGATCATAAGTACATCTATCCTCCCATTCTTGTGATTGTTCACGTATATACCCACCATAGGGATGTTGGTATGCATGAGAATTATCACAAGGTTTTGCAGGATGATTGTAGCTAAAATATTTTTTTTGATCATATCCCACATACGGTTGGAAGTTATAAGTATGAGATTCAAAATTAAACTGATCACCATAGAATGTTTGTTCTTGTGAACCATATATATTCTTTCCAAAAGGATTCATCTCGCTAAAGCCTAAAAAAAAATTATGCGCACAACTCGTTTAGAGAACTTACTCTTGTTCTAGACAAGTAATGAGTACCACTAACCAATTGTGAGCAAGCAAAAAAATGATTGATTGTACCTGAAAATAAAATTCTAAGAAAAATAAATTAATAAAATCTATCATTCGAAAATCTGACGCTTGAAGTTTGAAGCCACGTCACATCACAAGTGGGGTGGCACCAAACGCCGTTTGTTTAGGTAAAGGTTTATCTACATGACCGTTTCTATAAAGGTTGTTGTCCCGCTCCTTTAAATATTAGTTTTCATTAGCAGCAAATAACAGTTGCTTTCACGGTTGTTTTTATGTTATAACGCGTGCTATATATATTTCCTATGATCAATTGTAAAATCTTTTCCTTTCAGGGATTGTTTTTTCATTATAACGGCTGTTATAAGCGTGCATAAGATTTTTACTTTTTAAAATTTAAGATTTTAAAAATTATAATCAGTTTTTCTTTTAAAATTATTTAATTTAATTCCTTAAATTTGAAAAACTATAACATTATTCATGATATTTTCATGACCGTTATAACCGTTACCTACAAACGTGCTGAAGCCTATATTTTTCAAACCTAGGTTCCTAGTAGACCAAGTCATGTAAGTTAAGGAAATAACGTTACAAGTAATTTACAAGATCCTTTGAATTTTGAGAAGCTATTTACGTACCATCATTATCTAAATCATTAGAGTCACTATTATAATAGAATGAAACTATTAATAATGGAGGTGTCAAACTCATCAAAAATATATTCCTTACTTTCTTACATTAACTAGTAGAATATTGATAAGCAGGTTTGTTCCTGATGGGGTGTTGAGTCAAAGTTGTCAATAAATTTCTGAAAACAAAAATAATGCAAATCTAGGAAAACAAGTAAAAGAATGTGATATGAGGATGAGAAGGATTAAGGATTCTTTCTCCACTAGTGAACATGAATACAAGTAGAACCTTCTTCAAAATACGTTTAATAAAAACCCTAAACAAGTTATGAGTTCAACAAGTCCATCAGACTCCAAGGTCACTTCGTAGAATAAGTTCTCTACTCGTTCCTAGCCAATCAAACCACTTTGAATAAGCTCTCTAGTGTGACTTTATTGACCGATATGCTCTATGAGTCGAGTTGATCATAACCACATACTCGTAAGTTCGACATGTTAACTTAGGGTTATCTTTCACCCACCAAAATTCACAACAACCCATTGCAACGTTGATGCTTCGCTACTTTTGATTAAATCATCATAACAATTACGGAAGACGGGCCAATGATCTAGCTTTAGAATTGCAAACAAAAAATTTAACTATATACATGAAAATTTAATTATATACTTGAAAACTCACAAACAACCCATGGTTATAAAAACCGTAAATGACAAGCAATAAAACATATTGAAAAGATAGATCTTAACTTAAATAAATCATATCACATATCATATAGTTTTAAAATTATTCATAACTAAATAATGCTTAGCTACAAGTAATGGAGTTCATGGTAAAATAAAATGGAATATAAAACTTGAATTAAAAAAACTAAACCAAAACAACCAGGTGGGATGGAATGGTGGCGGCTGTGAACCGATGGTGTATGGACTGGTGCTTGTTGTTTCTGGCTTGGTGCTGCTGGAGAGCCTGGATGGTGATGTTGGGCTTTTGCTGCTGGTGTTGTGAGGTGGAAGGCCTGGTACTGGATGGGATAAAAATTTTTGGCATTAAATTGCTTGTATCCATAGGATGGTATGGAGATGGAAATAAGGTGGTGAACTGATGGTGGATGGTATGGAGCTGATTTTGGAGAGGAGCAAAAGCTCCTCTCTGTTGGAGATGGAAACATCGTGAGGGGGTATTGGATATTGTGGTTGTTGTAGTTATTTTATAGATCATTCCATATCTTAGCCATTCATCAATTTCATATCAACGGCAAAAGCTTTCACTCTTCCCTATTTTTGCGCTGCAAAACTCTTTCCAAATCTCTTGTTACTTGCGACCCACTTCTCATAATCCTTCTTGACTTCTAAATCAAGTAATAGCCATAGCCAACTAACCCTTGTACTCAGCAAACCAACCCTGGCAAACCTGGAGTAGTAGATTGGTTGCGGCTGAGCTTGAAGTAACGAATTACTCTTTCAGGCATTTCTACAAACACGAATTGGAGAGAACTGTGTTGTACTCTTCTCTTCCTCATTATCTCTCTTCCAACCTGCAATCTCACATTCGACACAAAGCCATTCATTCACAATCCAAATAACACATTAAACTCATTCATTCATCATTGATTTGAGCAGCAACTCTCCATGGCTCTTCTTGATCTTTAATCCATTAACGCAACCATCATACTACTAAACCATCACAGCAGAATCCATGCTTCATACCCATTTCTGTTTTCTTCACTGTTTCTCGTTGTTGCTTAGTTGTAGCAAAATCCACATTCACGAACCAAAAATCCATCACAACCCTTCTTTCTCTCTTCTTTGCATTCTGTTTTCTTTCCAGTTCCGGCCACGTTCACAAATTCACTTCAAACCCATTCTCACTGAACCTCACTTCTTCCCATATGTTCAAGAATCAACAGGGAACTCCATCTTCTCAATTCAAAAATCAATTTCTTCTTTATTCCCTTGTTTCTTGTTTGAAATCTATCTCACGACTAACCCCTCGGAGCTTTTTTATTCTTCATTACGTCTTCTCTGCCTGAAACTTCTGTCCTAACTAATCGAACAAACCTCGAACTCATGGCTTAGCCGGCGGTAAGAGCCTAGCAAAGGAGCTGGTCGCATCTTATTTAGAAGAGAAGACAAGAGAAGAAAATGCGGGTGCATTCTCGAACTAGGTTTAGGTTATGAAATAGAGTTGGATTTAGGAACCAAAAATGAGATACAGGCTGCCTTTTATGAAATCTTATAATAAGAAGCTTGATATAGGGGCTCCGAAATCTTGGAGGGGCTCCAAGTGGAGGCGAGGTGATCTAATTTTACGTTAAGGGATGTCCTAGGGGTTTGGTTAAATGTTGGTTTTACCTTTATGCCAATTAAAACCTAAACACCCTTAACATTATTCATAACTTTCAAAAACTAAACCAAAGAAAAACCCAACCGTAATCCATCGAAATTCATCGCCGATTCGCAAAATTCTTCGTCGATTAAACTCAACAATTCAAGATGAAGAAGCATACTAAAGGAGTTAAAGGTAGTAGTGATGGCAATCAACCCTGCTCCTTTCAACCTAATCAAGAGATTCAAGAAGAAATCGATAGTGAAAAGCAAAATCAATCACCGAAAAATCCAACAATGGTGTATCTAAGGTATTGAAGAAAACCCATGTTATTCTTAGAACTTGTAATTGATTGATTCGCATGTTTGATTGTGTTTTTGGTTTAAAAATATTGGACACAGTTGATATTACGGTTGGGTTCGTGTGAAAACCCAACCGTTATATATCATGTTCTTCATATTACGGTTGGGTTGTTTTCAATACCCAACCGTAAATCAAAGGGAAGAAGATGAAGAGTTAAGGATATTACGGTTGGGTTTTGATAGACACATTTTAGTGTCTAAATTACACCTTAATTTCTAGTGAGTTAGTATTCGATTTTGTGTCTATTACGTGTTTTATTGCTTTTGCAGGTACATTAGAAGAATAAAGATTTGTGGAAAAATTGGCTCAAAAAGTGATAAAGGCACCCAAGGACAAGTGTTATTGGCACCCTAGAAATGGATAAGGGGCACCCTCGAGTCAACTCGGTCAAAATCGGGTCAAACCCGAGTCAAATCGGTCAACCCGAGTTGACCGAGTCAATCACCGATTCAACTCATCGGCAGCAACTGTACACTCAAAATCAACGTGATTTTCGAGTTATTTTGCTTCCAAATTGATACAAAAGCTACAAGAGTCCAAGAACAACTCAAACACATCAAGTTAGAGTGATTTACGCCGGAGAATATTGCACAATCATGAATTTGGACGGAAAAATGGATTCCGGCTTGGAATCGGATTTGTGAAGATTTGGATAGATTTTAAGGAGTTCTATTAGGTTTAGAACTCTCCCTAGGGTTCCTACACCCTATATATATGAAGAGAAGCCGAAGAAATCAAGGAGAAAAGCCTAGAGATCGAAACAGTAGGTTTCCGGCCACTTCCGGTCATCGCCGGCCAACTGCTGCTGCTCCGGCCGGCGTGTTCTTCATCTACCACCGTCTGAGAAGACGACTCAGCCACACTTATAACTGTTGCTGATTCAAACTGCTTCTGTTGCCTATCCTTTTAAACCTTTGTTGCTTAGAAACACTTCTGTAACGGCTGAACCCTATTCTGTAACACTTATAAACGTATCTGTTCAGCTGTTGCACTATTATTTCACCTTGTAATCAACTTTTTGAGCAATGAAAAGATCTTTTGAGCAAGTTTTCTTCTCCATGGGCTAAGTTTATTTACTGGGATGATGGATAAGGTATTTTTCTCAATTTTATGTGATCTAATTATTTTCTAATAATTATTTATAATTCTTTTATTATTATTTGCACGGATTTAAATTAGAAAAAAATGGTTTTTATTAAATAGTTGTGTTCTCTTTGATGGGTCATGCTTAGTTAATTACTCTTGATGTCCCATGCTTAGGATTTACAATTATTCTTTTAGGAAACATATTTTTGGCAAACTTGAATTAAACTGTTAAAAAGAATTACATGATTAATCACATGAATTGTTAAAAATAACTGAATCTTGATTCCTGGTTTTTCCCATATTTTCTAAAAATCATCTCTAGTGTATTTTCCTGATTTTTATTAGTTTAGGTTAAGTCCAATATTTTCTAAAATCATTACCTTCACAAGTTCGAGTAACGAACTTCTTTTTACCACTATATAAAATTACATCAATTTTCAAAATTGAACCCAACCGTAAACAATTTGCGCCATTTTTTAAAAACAATTTACGGTTGGGTTTTGTGCAAAACCCAACCGTAACAATAGCGCACACAAAAATTTTGTTAGAGTATTACGGTTGGATTTTAAGAAAAACCCAACCGCAAAAATAATGTGCACATCAGGCTACATGTATTTTACGTTTGGGTTTTTGTTAAAACCTAACCGTAAAATAGTGACAAAATTTTCAACTAAAAATTTACGGTTGGCTTTTGAGAAAAACCCAACCGTAAATAATCATGTGTAGTCAATTTTTTTTAGTTGAAGTTGAATTGCTTGGAAATTATCTAACTTGTATTGCTTGTGTGTTGTAGGAAGAATAAAAGGGGTAACAATTTAACACCAATTTCTCACACTCCAACCCCTCGCCACGGAAAGCATTTAGGGGTTCAGAAGAGAGGCGTGAGTAAGACCCATAATCCATCTTTTGAGGTAGGGGGTGGTAGTGTTCCTCAAATTGCACATGAGGAATATAGTGTGTTCCAAGGCTTGGGTGATCTACCAACACCTAGAGGTTCTCTTGTGATTAGAGAACCACCACAAGAGCAACAACACGAGGAAGAAGAGAGGGACAGAGAACAACATGTCCCTCAAGGCAAAGGTAAAGAAACTCCCAAAGAAAAGGCAAAGAAAAGGGTTGCCAAAGAAATTCCGAAAGAAAAGGCCGAACCTCAACTGTGGCCTAAGAGGAGGAATGGAGGACTTTGGGGTGAGGCCCCAGATAAATCTGCAATATTATTTGGTTATCCCCATTCATGGGCTGCCAAAGTTGCTGCGACCAAGGTATTAATCTAAACACTTCTATTATTCTGTTAAATTTTTGTTTGTTAACTTTTGTAAGTAAAACAAATTTGTTTTTATTCTTTGTAGGATCATACACAGGCGATCAAGAAATTGGTTCGTCAAAGGGCTCAACATTGGCCCTTAACTGATGAATGTACGGCTGTACAAATTCTCGTAAATGGTACCGGGTTAGCTCCCGGAATTACCAATTCGATGTGGGAGTATGACAGTGTCGTCTGCGCAGCCTTCAGGGAACGTTATTGGCCTGAAACCGATACGTTTCATCTCCCATTCGGCGAGATGACAATAACGCCGGATGATGTCCAATCAATTCTTGGCCTGGAGGTGGATGGTAAATCAGTGTTTGAGGGTTTTAACAACAACATGTCATGGAGTGATCTTTAAGCACTTGTGAAAGATACACTTGGATGGGAGAAGAGCGAAGCCGAATCTGAGTTTAAATTGGTCAGTGGAGATAAACCGGGGATGCCAACGAAGAAAGGTCAAGGTATGAGCAAGAAAATATTGCCGCGCTCACTAAGGGAGAAGTTTGGAGGAACCGCAAAGTTGGAAATGGCTGGGGTCGTCATAGATGGCACCAGAGCTATTCGAACGGCCAGAGCGTATCTGCTATATATGCTCGGCACCATCTTCTTTGCTGACAACTCGGGCAACAGGGTCAACGTTCACTCTCTACAGGGGTTTCAGGGTGATCTCGGGATGACGCATCAGTACTCGTGGGGAATTGCCACCCTGGCTTACCTACTTGCTAACCTTCGAAAAGCTTCGAGGGTTAGGGGAACTGAGATTGCCGGGAATACCGGTCTGCTTCAGGTAATTTATTGTTTGAATTTCAATGTTTAACTTTAATTTATTTTTTTTCGCATTTTCTTATATTAATATTTATTATCTTCATAGGCATGGGTATCTGATCACTTTCCCAGACTGGCTCCTCAAACGAGCGGTGACGGTACTGGACCTACGGGAAAGAAATTCGTCTTCACCGGGACCCAGGCAAAATATAAAGAAGTGCTCATAGCAAAGATGAGAACTGAAATTTATGTTTTCACGGTTGAAGATGTTATTTTTGATCCTTATGTGAAGATTAGCATAGAGGGTGATGGACATGTTGAGGATTTACGTGAATTGTCGGACGTGGCAGGCTACAACGGCCCTTTGTATCATCCGTTTGGGTACGTGATGTCCAACCCCGCCGAACTCTCCGCCAATATGGATACGTCCAAACAACGGTGACACGCGAAATGTTTAAATTGTGTGTGAATGGGTCGATGATCGAAGGCCCAAACATCGTGCTAAACTACGAGCCAACGCCTTCGGTCGCGGTTTGGAATAACCGCAATGATCCGAAATACCAAGTCCAAAGAACATAGTTAACTCCATCTCCGGGCACAAAAGAGGCTGCAGAAGATTACTTGGATTGGTATCGCCATTTCGGTCATCCAACTATCATCAACAATGGTCCTGAGACTATGCCAAACAACACAGAAGATGGTTTTTGGAAGAAGGCATATTTCAATTTGGTACGTACATTATTTTTGTTATTAATGTTTTTAGGATTTATTACTAAACACTCATCCTACTTTTATTTTCATATGTGAATAGAAAAAGAAAGCCGTTGCATTGGCGGACTCTATAAATCCATGCCTAAGCACAATTGATATCAGGACGCCTGACCAACTCCAAGCTTTGATTAGGGAGCTTCATCATGAAGACGAGGATGTGCAGCGGACTTTAAAGAGGAGTAGACCCGCTACAAGAGGCGCGACTAGAGATGCGAGTACTACTAGAAGAGAGCCGCAAGCATCGGATGAAGAGACACATGATGAAGCCGAGGATGCGCAACGTGGTGCTCGTACTCGAGGCGGTCGTGCTGGTGCTCGTACTCGTGGCGGTGCTGCTCATCGTAATCTTATGAGCAAAAAAAGACCACGTCAAAGTTATCGACCTACCCCTCCTCCTTCTCCCTAACTCTATGTCTATGGGGTTTTTTTTTTGTGGGGGTGTATTACTTGTACCTTTAATGTGAAGTTGGATTTGAAGTTTGAATTTAACTTGCACGTGAATTATAAAAATTAAACTTAAAATTTGTGTATTACCTATTTTATTTCCAGTTATTTGAAGTTGGAAACCATGCAATGGGAAAAGCAGGTAAAAATACCCAGAAAAATTTGTGTTACGGTTGGGTTTCTAGGAAAAACCCAACCGTAAAACTGGCAAAATGAAAAATATTGACGGTTTACGGTTGAGTTTTGTCTGAAGACCCAACCGTAAAACTGTTGCATGAAAATGTGACAGTTTTACGGTTGGGTCTCTAGTCAAAACCCAACCGTAAAACTGTCGCATTTTCATACTACAGTTTTACGGTTGGGTTTTCAGCCAAAACCCAACCGTAAATTTTACTGGATAACTTAAAATTGGATTTTCTAATTTGTGTGTTTTTCGTTTTTTCTTTGTTTGAATAACTCAATTTACCTTCAATCTCGTTAAAATAATTGAATAAGTTCAAATTTTTGATTTTGAAACCCAAATTTGACCTTAAGACTGAATGCTACAAAGGATGGTTTACGGTTGCGTTTCCAGGCAAAACCCAACCGTAAAACTGGCAAAATGAAAAATGTTGAAGGTTTACGGTTGGGTCTCTAGCCAAAACCCAACCGTAAAAACTGTCACATTTTCTACTAGATAACTTAAAATTGGATTCTCTAATTTGTGTGTTTTTCGTTTTTTCTTTGTTTGAATGACCCAATTTACCTTCAATCTAGTTAAAATGATTGAATAAGTTTAAATTTTTTATTTTGAAACCCAAACTTGACCTTAAAACTCAAAGCTACAAAGGATGGTTTACGGTTGGGTTTCCAGGCAAAACCCAACCGTAAAACTGGCAAAATGAAAAATGTTGAAGGTTTACGGTTGGGTCTCTTGCCAAAACCCAACCGTAAAACTGTCACATTTTCATACTACAAGTTTACGGTTGGGTTTTCAGCCATAGCCCAACCGTAAAACTAAAACATCAATTTTACGGTTGGGTTTTCAGCCAAAACCCAATCGTAAATTCTACTGGATCACTCAAAATTGGATTCTTTAATTTGTGTGTTTTTCGTTTTTTCTTTGTTTGAATGACCCAATTTACCTTTAATCTAGTTAAAATGATTGAATAAGTTCAAATTTTTGATTTTGAAACCCAAATTTGACCTTAAAACTGAATGCTACAAAGGATGGTTACGATTGGGTTTTAAGGCAAACCCAACCGTAAATATATGATGAAATTGTAACTAAAACTAACACAACAATTCCCAAGGATTTTACGGTTGGGTTTCGAGTCAATACCCAACCGTAAAATCCATTTGAGGAATGTTTTGGGTCGTTTTTGAAGTTTTTTTGGGTTTGCAAATAGAGCCGTTGAAAGCTTGTACGACCCATTTTTCAAAATAGAGTCGTTACACTTCTGGTTTATAAGTGAACTAGTTGAGTACATATCCAACCCATCCATTTTTAAAAAAAATTAAACCTTTATTTTACAACAATCATCTCCAACAAAACTAGTACTCTAACATAGTGGAATATTGGTCAACCTGGGATTAAAAATCCAGATTTTTCTTTGGATGAAGATTTATGTATTTGCCGCAACTATGTATTATGTTTTCCAAAAAGAGGAGAAGAACGAAGGCAAAGTGGTATAACGAGTCCGAGTTATTGGCAAACATTCCATGAAAACTTTTGTTCTGAAACCGGCAACCCTTATAACCATAATCACGTCAAGTTGATTTGTCGATATAACACTATACACCGGTACGTAGAAGAATTTATGGCATTAGTTCGTATTATTGGTCAACTACGACTTAGGGGTGAAACCAAAGATGAGGTGTTACAGAGATCTCTTCAGGAATGGAGGAGATGGAAAATATGGCCCTTTTTATACCTACCTCATTATCACATCCTAAAGGACTTTTTGCTCACTCGCAAACCTATTTATTAGTTCTTTTGTAATGCCATTTGGGTTTGTTAGTGGTAATTTCAATTGTATCCCAGGTTACTTTAATGATTTCATGGGTTGTAATGTGGTCAAAGTAATGATTTTACATAAATTTTGTGTTTTGAACCCAATTTTGAGTGAATTGAAATTCCAAAAAAAGGTTAACAAGAATAATTACGGTTTGGTTTTGAGTCCAAACCCAACTGTAAACCTGGCTGAAATTTTTTAACATCATTTTTACGGTTGGGTTTGGAGTCCAAACCCAACCGTAAAGCTGGGTGAAAATTTGTGTGACAGTTTAACGGTTGGGTTTGGAGTCAAAACTCAACCGTAAAACTGGAGAAAAAAATTCTGGAAGGTTTACGGTTGGGTTTTGACTCCAAACCCAACCGTAAAATTGTCATAAGCGTGTAGTGACAGGTTTACGGTTGGGTTTTCACTGAAAACCCAACCGTAAACCTGGGTGTATTTTGTAGTGACACATATGATATTACAAATTTTTCATTTCCAAAAAACTATATTCATATTATGATTCCTCCAACATACATATGGTATTGTTACTACTAATATTAAATTTAGTGAATATTACTATATTATCATTCCGACTCCGAGTCAGAAACAAATGATATGAATTGAAAGGTCGGGGAGGGTTTTAATGTCTTCCATAGTTCGAAATTTTGCTCGAACCGGTGACACCAACACTTGGCGATGTCACCGTCGTATCCATCCTGTAACGGGGGTAATGGACTTCCTTCTTTCAACTTGAGACCGATAAAATGGCAGTTTTGCACTAGCCCAATCACACATCTTCTATTTGCCAATTGTTCGACAAATGTTGATCTTGTTGGTGCAAATGTAAAACAATATCCATTTGAGATATAATGGATGACGCAATTGAAAGCGTTGGCGAGGATTTGGCCACATATTGGCATGCTCATCCAATACTCGCTAGTGCAATTCTTGTTGCCTATTAAACGCCTTTCGAACGCAATGAACTCCTCGTTTAACAACGACTCTTCATCTCTATATGCACACATCATTGGCTTGTATAAATCCGGGTAAGAGCGTAGTTCAACCGCTGACTTATGCCTTACATAAGTTACTTTGTTCATACCCAACCCTGCTGCTCCGCTAAATGGTCCAACTTGTTCGATGAATACATGGTATCCAAAATTACCATCACCGGCAACATCGTCGGTGGCCTTTATGTATGGAAGAAAACAAGCCGGAAACGATGACATATAATTTTCAAAAATAATATGCTCGGTTCGGACGATTTTGCCATTCTTAATTCTTGAAAAGTTAGATGGAAATAGCATCAATCCTCTTGCAATCCGGATCGTATGTGGCTCTTCAACCACTAATGTATTGCCTTTAACTTTTTCTTTTCTTCTTGCTAATTCTTTCATACTAACTCTTTTTTTTCTTCTTGCTAATTCCTTCATACTTACTCTTCTTGAGTTTGGGTGTGCAGGAACTTTTCGCACCAAGTTCAATTGTTGAACTTTCTTGAGTGGGAACCACGGGACCTTTTCCTTTAATATCTACTAGACTTGGTGCCCCTTGTTCCGTTTGACTTCTTTTTTGTTGAGCATCATCCTCCTTCTCATCCTCTGATTCATATTCCTTTTGCAAATGCTCAAATACAGAAGGGTTTCTTTTCTTTGATTCGTCATGCAATTCCCTAGCTTTATTTGCGTCCCACGGCCCTCGATTCTTTGGTAGAAGGCCTACCTTTTCTCTTCCCTCTAATTGGTTCCTTGACAGCGTACCTTGTGTGCGGAAACACGAAGTAACTCAACTTTGTCAACCAAATTTTCCTTTCCGCCTGATTTAATGTTTCGTATTTCTTGGCTAGAGCCTTTCCAACGTGGGTAACGGCAAACGATGCACCAAAATCTTGCTCGGCGATGGGTTCATCGAAAAACAATTGTTTCCAAAATGGATCAATATCTTGAATTGGGATCACACCGTCTTCTTCGTACTTGGGCATCATATGCCGGCAGGGAAGTCCCAAACTTGACATGTTAGGACAAACACACTCTTCTTCTCCGTGTAAGTTGCCCAATCTATAGTGCTTTACTTCGTACATTATCTTCTCAATCGCACAATGCGACACCTTATAAGAAATATTTTGGAGCAATGGTTCGTCTTTATAGCTGACGTGTTTTCTAGAAAGGCTTTTTTCAAAAGATTCCTTAACTCTATCAAGGTCACGGAGAAAATAATCGTGCATCGCTTCGAAGACCGTAACAAACCCACCATCACAATTATGAAGCTTCTTCTTCATTCTGTTGTGAGATGACTCCACGGTACTTGTAGCTTGGTTATCAAAGTGCGTATATTGGTTTGTGAACGCCGCTACAAACTTCTCTTTGTGCGGATTCAACCAATGGTCCATCAAATAGTTCACAACTCTTGGATAATTACTCAAATACAAGCATAATATACGAAAATTTTCTTCATAATCTTCCTTGGTGATAGACCATGTCAAAGCGTCCCATTCAGTTTGGAAACTAGCCCATTTTAGTTCCGCTAACTTGTCGTCCTCCTCGAATTTTTCTTTGGCCATTTCTTGTTCAACATCCGGCAATTTCTTAATTCTGTCCATCTCGCTTTTCTTTGTTGGCCGAATAATCGTTTTGCACTTGGTTTGAATATTGTTCCACAACTGGAACGTCCAAAGAAGATGATGAGCATCTGGGAATACCCTTGCAATGGCATTCATCAAGCCTTGTTCTTTGTCGGTGATAATTACCTTAGGAGTATATCCTTCAACGTAGAATAATTTAATTTGTTCCAATGCCCACACATAGCTTTCTTCGAGCTCGTTTCTTAAGAACAAAAAGGCAACACTAAACGGGGACTTGGTAGAAGTTTGGCCTACAACATTCAAAACCGGGAGCTCATACTTGTTAGTTTTGTACGTGCAATCCATCATAAGCACTTGATGGGAGCACCGTGCTAACTTTATAAACTCGGGATGAGCCAATATAATATGCTTCATTTCTTTATTCTTATCTTCTTCGTGAAACATGGTGTAGTTTTTCGTCTCCCCCAAGTACAAAAGTTGTTGGATCGGGTCCCTTTCTTCCCATTTCTCACGCTTCAATTTGGCTTTGGCGTTGTAGATTGTCTCCAACGTAGACATATTATTTGAGTTTATTTTCTTCAAGTGCCCGAGTATATCACTGGGTTTCAAACGTTTATCCGTCATATCGTTTACGATGAGATTTTCTTCCTCGGTGATGCGTTAACAAAGTCTTTGGTGGTAGGTGGTTGTGACGACCGCATACAACTGTAGACAAGAACCACTTATTCTCGTTGTTGGTACGAAATTGAAGCTTGAAAGGACATCCCGTCTTCTTAGTGAAAGTTTTTCGCTTGATCTTCGTCTTTGGTACATACTCAGTACCCTTCTTCGCATGTCTTGTGTATTGTCCACTACACTCACAAACCATTTGAAAGCGGTTGTGTTTTTGTTGGTTGTTACAAACAATCACACACATGATGAGTTTCCCATGTTTTGTAGCCCATTTCTTTGCATCATCTTTTTTATCCCATGTCTACATGGTCCAAGAACAGAAAGTTAGGAGAAAAAAAATGGCATTAGCTATATTGTCGAAAGGGATTAACAAATTATCTATAACCTACCAGGTCGTTCAAATAGTGATCCATAGTATCTCTAGTTTCAATATCATTTGGAGGAGGCTGATCATACATTGGTTGAGGTACAACCGCGAGCTGAACAAAAAAGATCAAGGCATTACGCAACAAAACACTAAAACCAATAAGTTTACGGTTGGGTTAGAAGCGTCAGACCCAACCGTAGAAGCGTCGGACCCAACCGTAATACAACAAAAAAATGTCAAACAATTTTACGGTTGGGTTAAAGAGTCAAACCCAACCGTAACTAGTGCAATAAATACCCATGCATGTAATGAGTTACAGTTGGGTTTGTGGTAAACACCCAACCGTAAAACTGTGAAAGTGTACTTTTCCTCCATCAAATGTACAGTTACGGTTGGGTTTCTGAAGACAACCCAACCGTAAACATGGCGGAGTCACAAACAAAACTCACTATTATGTACCTCATTTCATCAAATATCAACAAAAAATGACAAAGAGTTTAAGTTAGAGGTATACCTGACTACTCTCGGCAGTTGAATCTTCACTTTGACGACTACTTTCTCCATTTGGTTGAGTTTCAGCATCACAACTTTCACTTAAAACCTCTCTACCATCCAAATAATCATACATAGTTGGGTCTCCCTCAATGAGTATGTAGAATTTAGTTTGGCAATCATACAAGGATTCACCCTCCACAAACTTTCCACTAGAATCACTCATTTTGGGTTTTTCAAAATTTTGGGTTAAAACTCTCTTATCTTTCTTCTACTTTTCCCACCAACAAAAAACAAATACAAGACTGATTTATGCATAAAATATGAAGAATATAGGAGATGAAGATGATCATTTACGGTTGGGTTCGATGACTCAACCCAACCGTAACTACAGTTCCACTAAAAAAACTCATATTTACGGTTGGGTCCGATTATTAAACCCAACCGTAATATAATTTTCACTAAAACCACATATTTGTTACGGTTGGGTTCTAAGCCAAAACCCAATCGTAATATAATCTGCACTAAAACCACATATTTTTTACGGTTGGGTTTCATCACAAAACCCAACCGTAAAAGCGTATGCACTAAAACTATCACTAGAATTTACGGTTGGGTTCTAAGCCAAAACCCAACCGTAAATTCTACTGGATAACTTAAAATTGGATTCTCTAATTTGTGTGTTTTTCGGTTTTTCTTTGTTTTAATGACCCAATTTACCTTCAATCTAGTTAAAATGATTGAATAAGTTCAAAATTTTAATTTTGAAACTTAAATTTGACCTTAAGACTCAATGCTCCAAGGGATTGATTACGGTTGGGTTTTATGGCAAAACCCAACCGTAAGTGCAAGTTGAAATTGTAAACTTAATTTGGATTTTACGATTGAGTATTCTGGATAAGCCAACCGTAAATAATCCCTGAATAGTGATAAAAATTATTGTCACTTCTTTATTTGTGTCTCCTTAAAGTAGACAATTCCAACGGATTTTTTATTTGAAAATCTAGCCGTTGGGTATTTTTTCGCTATAAAAGGAAACCTTTCCTTGTCACTTTCTCATTATTCTCTATCCCTTTCATTCTCATTATAATTTTAGACTTTCCAACTCATTCTCACCATAACCTTTCAACCATTAAAAATGGTTCGATACACGAATGATGAAGATGTTGCAATTGTTCGAGGGTGGCTTACGATGATAGAGCACGCTTACGAGAGAGCCTTCTATAACAACAATAACAACGTTGTTAGAGATAAAAATTGGATGGACGGTCAGGAGGACGATTCTTGGTGGGAGCGTGCGTTTGAAATGTTTATGGCATTAGAGGGGAATGGATATCGGAGGACGTGGAGAACCATCAAGAGACGCTTTACGGCGTTGTATGAAGAAGTGGAAAACTTAAAACTGGAAATGAAAATGAGAGTTGAAGCATTTCCCGATGAACCCAGTGTGGAAGGAGTAAGTGTGTCAATTAATACATCGTTTGTTAAAAAGAGTTTTAAAAAAATCAAACTTATAATTGATTTATTTTTTTCAGCATGTGATGGCTATGACGCAGTATAAAATCAAATATGGGAAGGAGTTTATGCATAAGGATTGCTATCGTATCTTGGAACAAAGTTTTTATCTTGAGTTTCACCGTTAGGATTAAGTGTTTAAGTGTTTAAGTGTTTAAGTGTAATCATCTAATGATCTACTGTATTTCGTTTCCTTTGGTTCTTCCTTTAATGTTAAAAATAAGGTTTTTAACAACACTGGTATTTGATAAGAAAATGAACTAAACCCAAACATAACTAATTTTCTCTTAAAAACTCCTTCTTACGGTTGGATTCGATGACTCAACCCAACCGTAACTACAATTCCTACTAAAAAAACTGAATTTTACGGTTGGGTTCGATTACTAAACCGAACCGTAAAATAAATTTTACAAACACCACAACTACCTTACGGTTGGGTTTCAAGGCAAAACCCAACCGTAACTATATGATGAAATATGCACTTAAACTAACACTAGAACTTACGGTTGAGTTCTAAGCCGGAACCCAACCGTAAATTGTACTGGATTCTCAAAACTGTCAGAATTTGTGTCTCTTTAAAGTAGACAATTCCAATGGATTTTTTATTTGAAAATCTAGCCGTTGGGTATTTTTTCGCTATAAAAGGAAACATTTCCTTGTCACTTTCTCATTATTCTCTATCCTTTTCATTCTCATTATAATTCTAGACTTTCCAACTCATTCTCACCATACCCTTTCAACCACTAAAAATGGTAACTACATACACGAATGATGAAGATGTTGCAATTGTTCGAGCGTGGCATACGATGGTAGAGCATGCTTACGATAGAGCCTTCTATAACAACAATAACAACGTCGTTTCACAAGAAGATTGGCATGAGGATCAAGATACTGATCCTTGGTGGAAGCGTGTGTTTCGAATGTTTGCGGCATTAGAGGGGAATGAAAATCATAGGACGTGGAGAGCCATCAAGAGACGGTTTGAGGCGTTGTATCAACAAATGAACAACTTAAAACTGGAAATGCAAATGAGATTCAAAGCACATCCCGACGAGAACGGTGTGGAAAGAGTAAGTTTGTCGATTAATAAATCGTTCATTAAAAAGAGATTTCAAAAATTCAAACTTATAATTGATTTGTTTTTTTCAGCATGTGTTGGCTATGTAGCAATATAGAATCAAACATGGGGAGGAGTTCAAGCATACAGATTGATATCGTATTATGGAAACAAGTCGGGTGCTTGATTATCGTCATTATCTTTAAGTGTGTAAGTGTAATCATCCAATGATCTATTGTATTTCGTTTTCTTTGTTTTTTCCTTTAATGTACTACTTTGAATCTATTACAATAGAATGAAAAAGTTAAAAATGTGTGTTTTAAACCCAATTTGGAGTATATTGAAAATCAAAAAAAAAAGTTAACAGGAGAATTTACGGTTGGGTTTGGACTCCAACTCAACCGTAAATCATGCTGAAATGCTTAGTGAAAGTTTTACGGTTGGGTCCGATTACTAAACCCAACCGTAAAATAATTTGTACAAACACCACAACTTGTTTACGGTTGGGTTTCAAGGCAAAACCCAACCGTAACTATATGATAAAATATGCACTAAAAATAACACTAGAACATACGGTTGGGTTCTAAGTCGGAACCCAACCGTAATTCTACTGGATAACTTAAATTTGGATTCTCTAATTTGTATGTTTTTCGTTTTTTCTTTGTTTGAATGACCCAATTTACCTTCAATCTAGTTAAAATGATTGAATAATTTCAAAATTTTGAATTTAAAACTCAAATTTGACCTGAAAAATAAATGCTCAAAAGGATGTGTTACGGTTGGGTTTTAAGGCAAAACCCAACCGTAACTCTGTGTTGAAATTGTAACAAAAATTAACAGAATATGTTACGGTTGGGTTATAAGCCAAAACCCAACCGTAAATTCTACTGGATAACACAAATTTGGATTATCTAATTTGTGTGTTTTTCGGTTTTTCGGTTTTTCACTGTTTGAATGACCCAATTTACCTTCAATCTAGTTAAAATGATTGAATTATTTCAAAATTTTGATTTTAAAACTCAAATTTAACCAAAAAAATCAATGCTCAAAAGGATGTGTTACGGTTGGGTTTTGCCTTAAAACTCAACCGTAACTATGGGAAAAAATGGTGTTCATCATTTTTCTTCTACTTACGGTTGGTTCTGGTTGAAAACCCAACCGTAACTATTGGAAAAAATGGTGTTCTTCATTTTCTTCTACTTACGGTTGGGTCTGGTTGAAAACCCCACCGTATATCTGGGGTGTTCTTGGTGTTACGGTTGGGTTCGACATGAAACCCAACCGTAAGTTTCTCTGAACAACAAAAAGTCAATCTTTCAAATCGTGATTTCATCAAATTTGAGCCATAAAAAGATCAAGAGTTTAAGTTAGAGGTATACTCAATGCTACTATGGTTTATTGAATCAAAATCATAGGGTTTAAAAAAAAACAAAATTTTCTTAAATTTCATCTAGTTTTTCTTCCCACCAAACACAAATTCAAAAAAAAATAAAATAAAATCATTTGATTAAGTAAAAGATTATGTTTAATTAATCATGATTAGCTTAATTTATTAATTAATTAGTGTAATTAAGATTAACTAATCAGGGGTGGTTTAGGCATTGTGAAAATATTATGGATAAGGGGTTTTTGAGTTTTACTTCAAAATGTCTCTATTTTGTCTTATTATAGGAGCCCCTCCAGGATTTTGGAGCCCCTATATCAGCCTTCTATAATAAATGCAGTGGCTGCCTCTTAGTAAATTCCAGTTTCAAAACGTTTGAGACTTCTCTCCTTGCTAGCTTCGAATCCATCGATATCAAAGGCTCTCAAACAATAAATTGAGTTTATTTTTCTCTTTTTTCGCGTCACATGATTCCAATATACCTATATAACTCAAACAAAACATACTATATACTAATTTATAAAAAAAAATGATAAAAAAACACTCCCTCCGTTTCTGGAAAAGTGTTACTATCACTTTTTCATTTTAGCTTAAAAAATAGGTCAATTTAAAAAAATGATAGTAACTATTTTCCTGAAACGGAGGTAGTATCATCAATCGTACTAAATAAGGTGTTTTAGACACCTATCAATTAACAATTATAATTAAAACTTCTCTAGCGTACTATCATTTTTATATTAGTGCACTTACAAATACAATGCCCAGAATAAAACCCATGCTAGGTGCTGGAGATTTCAATTTAGAGCAATCTAAGTCGTCAAATCATAACATTCATCCTAAAAGTATAAATGGCGTGGTTGGATATCACCTCGCAACCGTGTTAACAAGCCAGTAAATAACATGCAAGTGGTGTAAAAAACAATTTGTTTAGATAGTTCCAGTGGTCATATAAATTGCAGAGGAAATGAGGAATGTTATAGGAAATTTAATACGACGACTCAATATATAAGGTTATAATAATATGTTCGTCTTTTTCTATTCAAATTATAATGATGCACTCAATCATATGGAAACTCTTAAGAAAAAACTTATCTTTTTCCTTTTTCTTTTACGCATTTATATAATAGCAACTAAGTGTATCCAAATTTTCTCATCAAGAGAAATTGATCGAAGCGTCAAATAAGTTTAGGCACAATACAACAATATTTCGGAATTTTAAAAGTAAAGTTATTGAAATACTAGAATTCTATTATTTTAATAGTATAGTTATTGAAATACTAGAATTCTTAGTTATTTCTTGATAAGTCTGTAAAAATTAGAATGCTCCCAGGCTTCTTGGTTATTTCCTAGTCCGCCATAAATTAGGTTATTCTTAAGGATTTATAAAAACCCCAGATTTTTTGATAATGACAATTTACAACTGTAAACTAGTTTTTTTTTCTCGTGCACTGCACGGGGTTTAATAAATTGTATACTAATTGATATCTTTAAAATGAAAAAGATTATAAAAAATAATAAATTATTTATTTAAAATACATTAACTTTTAAATTCTAACGGAAAATTTAAACAAAGTCCGACATAAGATGCATAATACTGGAAATTATTTTATATGAATAATCAGTGGTAAATACAGGTCTGATACAGTAAAGACTGACATAAGGTGCACAGTACCGAAAATTTATAAGATCCTTTGAATTTTGAGAAGCTATTTGCGTACCATCATTATATATGTCATTATAATAGTGACATATTTATCTAGCTTCATGTCACTTAGTGACGTGAAACTATTCACAAATATAATTGAAACTATTCATAATCGTAATTGCATTCACCAACATACCATCGTTTTTATATTATTACACTTGTAAACATAATGCACAAAATCAAACCCACGGTAGGTGCTCACAGATTTCAACTCAGAGCAATTTATGTCATCAAATCATAACATCCATCCCAAAACTATTTATCATCCTGAAGGTCTAAATCACGTGGTTGGACATCACCTCACAACCACATCAGCAAGCTAGTAAATAACGTGTAAGTGGTACGTCACCAAACACAGTTTGTTTAGACAGTCATGGTGATCACATAAATTATAGGGGATATGGGGAATGTTATAAGAAATTTAACACCACATCTCAATATATTAGGAATAAGGTTTGAGTATGTCTGTATTTTTCTATTCAACCTATAATGATACATTCAACCATATGAAAATTCTTGAAAAATAACTCATCTTTTTTTCTTTTTCTTTTTCACATTTATATAATAACATCTAAGCTTATACTCTCTGCGATCCTATTATAAAGGCTTTAGAAAGTTTGTAATACAGTTAGATAGGCGGAGTTTCAATTTCAAAACTGCTTTTTTCACATATATTTTTTTTTATGATACATGTAAATCATCACAATTAACTTAATGTTTCTAGTGTTGGGAATGCAATAGGGGGTAAGATAAAAAAGAGGATGGATATTTATGAAATCAAATTTTATTCTTAATCTAAGAGATTATAATAATTCCGTCATTATATTAGGGATGAAGGGAGTATAAATTTTCTTATCGAGGGAAACAGAACAAAGTTTCAAATAAGTTTAGTCACAAATTCACAATACAATAATATTTAAGAATTTCAAAAATAAAATTATTGAAATTTTAGAATTATCTTATTTTAATAGCATATTTGGATATCAGAAGTAGAAGTGTTTCTTTTTTACCTGAAGAAAAAAAGTCAATTTCAAAAAATTTCGTAAAAAGTTAACTTTTTTGCTTCTATAAATCATTATGAAATTATGTCGCTAAACTAAATTTTTAACTTTTGTAACTTAATTAAAGTGAAAAGTAACTTTTTACTGTGTATCCAAACACCTTATCTATTCAATAAAAATTAATCTTGCTGCTTTTTGGTTATTTTTTTTCGTAAAAAAGGTGCTGACAAATTTTTAGTTATTTCTTGATAAGTAGGTAAACATTAGAATGTACACACGTTTCTTGGTTACTTCCTAGTCCCCTACAAATTAGGAAATTTTTAAAGATATATAAAACCCCTAAAGTTTTTGATACCAACGATTTACAACTGTACATAAAACACATTATATTGAACAGTAAAATTATTCAAGAATTTTTTTTATTGGTTCAAGAAATTCTTTAAGAAAAATCAGAAGTTATTTTTTTGGTTGATTCAATAATTATTAAGAGAACGAGAGATGGGTGGATGTTTCTCGGATGTAAGTGGAGGACAAGAAGCAGTAGGAGGGATAAAAGAACCTGGTCTAATTGGGGGCTGGACAAACTAAATGGGGGATATCAATTTTATTCCTATCCTGGGTGTATATATAAAGGGTGTTTAAATATAGAGAAAATACAATCTTACCTTTCTCATAATATTAATCATAAAATCCTAATACCTACTTAATCATCAGTCCTTTTATTTTCAATCCAATATAAAAACCTAAATTATAAACTAGTCGTCTCCTTTTCTCCTCTTCTTCCATTTCTTCTATAAAATTTATTTCTTCGGCGAAAATAGCGGATTTAGAAACTTCATCGCGATTAACTTCTTTTATATATATGACTTGTCAAAAACAAACTCAATCCGAAAATCATAGATAAATTCAAAAGAAAATCTTACTTGAGAAGGAAGAAAGAATCAATTGTTAAAGAATCATAAGACGAACAATAAGAAAAAAAAAAGCATAAATGGCACCAATTAGAAAGTAAGTAAATTAAAAACCTATTACTTTACTTGTTTTAATTGTTTTGATTGTGAATCTAGGTTGGAAACTGCAAATTACAGTTACAGAAAAAAAGTCGTCATGTTTCCAAACCATAGACCATGACGACTTTTCATATGCATATGTATAGTATGAGAAGTCTTCATGGTTTATAATTTGGGAACATGACGACTCTTGGTGGGATTTTTCGAATATAATGACCAAATTTTGGGTCATCATGGTCGATGAATGTAAACCATGATGACTCAATTAGGTGAAAATACGCATGTTGATTGAGTCGTCATAGTACAAATCATAGACCTTGACGAATCTTACTAGTACCATATCGATTATTATGTAAATCATAAAAACTCGAGAGGAAAAAAAAAACCATTTTGTCCCATTTTTTCCAAGAGTCATCATGTTGTAACTTCAGAGTCGTCAGGTATACTGTAGAGTCGATCGACATGGTTGACACTTTAGAACATGTATGAGGACTCTTATATTGTGAATATAAATGTTATTGTTCGATTTTTTATTTTTTTGTGTAAGTTTTATTATATAGGCTGAAAGAGATCAAGAAATGAAAACAAACACATGCCACTCCTCCTTTAAAACCTCCCGCCACGACAATTTCTTCGGGGATGGTGCATATCGTGAAAAAAAAAATGAAAGAGGTATTGTTATCCGTAAACTTACACAATAATAAATTAACAATAACATTATGCATATTATTATTAGAATTATTTCCAAATTAACTTACTATTAATTGGTATGGTTTTCAAACATCAAATTTTAATCACTAAACATAAATTATCAAAGATTTCAATATAAGCACAATCTATCATACTTGATAACAATTAATTATGAAAATCATTTTATTTCATGAAAATTATATAACTATAATGATCTAATGAGTTAAATAAAATTGCCAAAAGAAATTTATCAATCAAATATGTATAAATAGTTTTTTCCTTCCTCTTTAGTTACCGAAGTAATAACGCTCGTGACAGAAGTAAAACACATATTTTAATTGAAAATATTTTACTACGATTCATAACACTCAAATATGATAAAAAATGTCTCAAGAGAAATTACAAATAATATCGTTTGGTAAGAAAAACTCTCACAATTAGTCTCACCTTACAACTTCTTTGCTCTTTTCTTTCACTCTCTCTAGGCTTCTAAATTTCTAATTCTCCGTTCCAAGATACTTTCATTGCTCAAAATCTTCCCCTTTACATCGTAGCCACTTCCCATTTTTATCACTTTGAAAATAACACAAAATGAGATCACCCCGAAATGCCAAAATCTCGTGAGAATAATATATTTCAAAAGAAGTAGAATTTTTGTCGTAACTCCATCCCAATTATTGAAGAATGCGAAGAAATTCCGTGGACGATGCGATATCAAAGAGCTTCTTGCATAATCTTGGGAAGATCCTCGGAACGTCTTAACGAGAGTGACTTTGTCCGTTATATATCCATAATATTATATTGTTTTGGTTTATCTGATTGTTTTACAGTCATAATTCAACGATTGTTCCAACAAAGTTTATACTCGTTGTGTAGGTCTTTTAAAAAAAATTCAAACGATATGACATTTACAAATATCCGCCTTTTAGTTTGTGGGATATGTCAATTCAAAATTTTAAGAAAAAAAATACTAAAAATCAATCTTTCTCATGTTTTCTTTTGAAATTGTGCAAATACCAGTGACTCACTTTTTATGGAACGGAGGAAATACATATTAAAAAAATGGTGATTCACTTTAAACAAACTAATAATACTTTTGCTTGCTGAGTATGAAACTTGTAAGGTAGGTGATCCAGGGGCGCAAAAATCGCCGGGCTTCCCCAAGTTGAAGTCGGCCCACTAGGGGTGAACAACTGATGGGTAGATGCGGATTTGTTATTTCCCGCGTACAGTCCATATATATGGCGAATTTGAGATTTTCACCCACGTCTAGTCCATTATCCAATGAACTTAACACCTGCAGGTGGAACGGATGAGAAGACTGGATACGGGTAGATTGACGAATTTAAAAAATAAATAGGTAAATGTTCAACATAGGATATGAAATCAAAATCACATTCAACAAATTTTTTACTTACCTAAATCTTGATTTCCTTGTGATAATTTTACAAAAAATTTAATGATGTTACTTTAGTATTATCTATGGAGAAGAAGATGTAAATTTCCTACTCACAACAAAATAAATGAAGATTTAATGCAGGAAAAACAAAAAAATCCAGAGTAAACAAAGGAGGGAATTGTGACTGAACGAAGGGGGGAATTGTTGAAAGGGAAGTGGGGAACAAAGTTCTATTCAGAGAAACTAAGAGCAATTCCAGTGGGCATTGGCATATAAGATTTTTTGCCAAGCCAGATGGATATGCAAACTCGATTTTGGGCAGTGGAGAATTGGATAAAGGTTCAATCTGAATCGATCGAAGCAACCTGAGCCGATCGGCCCGGGTTGAGACGAGTCACGTCTCAAGCGGCTCAGGTTGCATCGACAACGGTCGAATCTCAACGGTCAAATCCAACGGCTCTCATTTCTCTCCCTATAAATTCAACAAATTGCAACTCCAAAATTACACATTCTCCACTCAACATTTCTTCTACTCTCACTTAAATCTTAATATTTCCTACTCAAACTCTTGATCCCTACTTTTGGTAAAAAAAATATCAGAAAAAATAATGGCCATCGCATCACAAACACAAAATACTGAATCATGAAAAGATTTACAAAAGCCTCGCGATCCAAATTTTAGTCTCTTAGAAGATAAATTTATATGTAGAGGATATGTAGCATGTACGCTTGATTCTATCAATAGTGTTAATCAAGGCCATGCAACTCTTTGGAAGAATATTCTTAAAATATTTGACAAGCAAACTAAGAATCCAAATAAACATGACTTCAGCGGGTTGTCAAGTTTTTTTTATATAATCAGCAAACACATGAGCATTTGGGTAGCTATGATGATGCAAGTGAAACGTTAAAAAGGAAGCGGTGATACTGAATCCGATATAGTAAGTTAGTTGCATTGTAAATTGTTTAATTAATTTTAAAAATTGTTTAATAACTAATTTGTAAATGTTGAAACTGCAAATACGAAAAACTCGAGAAGCATGGAAAGTAAAAGCAGGTTCGCCTTTCAAACACGAAGAATGTTTCCAAATCCTCAAAGTTCTTAACCGATTTAACCCCGATCTGTTAGATGGATAACAAGTACCAAAGCAATCCCCTTACTAGATGACAAACATTTCTCATGGGTCTCCCTCTACTTATTCTTCACCACAAATAACCTCAACTGTACAACCCAACGTACGCGTATTCCAGCATGCTAATACTAATCTTAATGTTAATAGAAATACAGAAAGATATGATGGACCAGGGAATAAAAAATCTAAAAGGATCAGAAAGGCGGCTCAATAATCCACTGAATCTTCAACTTCAGATGTCAACTTTCAAGATTTTTTTGAAAAACAAGAAAAGACTGATATTGGTAAAATGGTAGAATGCAAGAAAATGGCTGTAGAAACTATGAGAGGTCGCAAGGCACTTGGACATAATCTTTTTAATTCTCACATAAGAGGAATCTTGGGAATGGACACGTCGAAGATGAATCAGATACAACTAAGAATCTGGCAAGAAGAAATAAATAAAATTGAAGCACAAAAGGCACAACAATGCCCAAACTCAGTTGATGTTGATTCTGATGAGGAGGGGAATGAAGAATCAAAATGCCATTGTTCCACTAGATTAATACTTTGTTTCAATGCTAGTTTTAAAGTTTGGATGCAATCCTTTATTTCATGTTTCAATTTCAATGTAATCCTTTTGTTTCAATTTCAATTTCAGTGTTGTTTTTTTCACCAATTTGATCCTTAATTTCAATTTCAATGTTTGATCCTTAAATTATACAAATAAAATTAAAATAAATAAATAAAATGATTGAAATAAAAACTAATTATAAAAAGATCAAAAAATAAAACTAAATCATGTGAGGGTTTCTTCTCCCAAAATCAGCCCACAAGTGTGCAGTGAGATCCTCCCTTAGCCTAACATATAATCCCTTGTGTTCAATTCTCGCTTCTACCATTATGTACTCTCTTGCTAGCACACTGTGCAGGGGTTGAACATCTTTCAATCTTTATGTGGATAACTTATCCAACTTAGATCCCTTCGGGTCTCTTTCGATTACCATGTTATGCAAAATGATGCAGGTGAGTATAACCATATTCATTTCTATTGGTTTAAACAAACGATATGGTTCACAAATTATATAGAACTTCCTCTTCAAAACTCCAAATTCGTTCGACATCATTCCTAACCGCCATCTGCTTGGTGTCAAAATGTTATTTTGCACGCTCGCCTGAGGATACCTGAGCATAAGCTTGAACTAAAGTTGACCACTGAGGATAAATTCCATCTGCCAGAAAATACCCACTATGATAGTTATTGTTGCTGACGATGAAATTTGCAGCTGGAGCAATTCCATATTTCATCTCTTCAAATAAAGGCAATTTTTGCAAAACATTGATGTTGTTATTAGAACTGGTAGTCCAAATAAAGCATGCCATATCCATCAATGATAAGAGGCCGTCGTTTCCAAAACAACTGTTGGTTTTGTGAAGCGGCCCTTATAATGACCTTGCCAAGCATAAGACATCCATGCCACACCCAATGCATGCAATCAAGGCTACCTAGCATTCCGAAAAATCCTATTTGTGTGTTTTCATCTAGTAGTCGGTCCACATCATCTCGCGTTGGTTTCCGTAAAAAACGTGAATCAAAATGGTTGACTACAGTTTCACAAAAAAATTTGAGATTATTGTATGTTGTTGTTTTTGCTATACGACAATACTCATCACAGGCATCCGTCGGCACACCATAACCTAGAATCCTTAGGGCTGCAGTGACCTTTTGTTTAGGACTATGTCCTCGTATGTATAGTGCATCAAATTGATAGTTGAATTTAGGGTTTACCTGACAACCCGCATGACCAAGTGTTGTGGCATGCGGAAACGACGTTGAAAATATTCATCAGAGTACATACTTTTATTAGTAAAATAATCACGTTCATTTGTTGATGTCCTTCCTCTCGATATCTCCACGTCCATCTTCTTGTCAATACGGATCTTGGTTCTGGATCTCGCGGTATTTGCCCTGCGTATAATTGTATCATATGGTTGGTCATCCTTCTCTCATCGTCTGAATCTTAATCCATTTGATCAATTTGTAGTATAATTCCTTGAGCTTGTTGGATCCATAGTTCCGCTATCATTTGTGCTTCTTTATTTTCCACTTCTGGATCCATAAGTTGAGATCAAGAGTTTGAGATGGAAAAATTGAGATTTAAGTGAAAGCAGAAGATTTTTGAGTGGAGAAGGTGTGATTTTGAAGTTGAAATTGTGTGAATTTATAGGGAGAAAATCAGAGTTGTTGAGATTCGACCGTTGTCGAATCAGGTTGAACCGCTCAGCTCAACTAGCACCTCGATTGGCAAACCCCCACAAATACCAATTTGCCAACCCAAATTTTGAGTTTGCCAATCCCACTGTAGGGTGATAATTGTCAAATTAGCCAATATACCAACCCCATTAGCTTTCTTCTAATTAATATCTACCAATTTCCTATAATAAGCCTCATATATATGTATAATACCCAACATTATCTTTAGGGTTGTATCCAACGGATGGATGATATTTCACCCGCATCCACTCCGTAAGAACTCCAGGTTTCAAGAATCTAACCTATTAAAAATTTGTAGAGAGACGAATTGGGTGTCCATTCGCCAAAATTCAGATTGGATCGGACGAAATCTGCAAATTTGGACCCCTACCCTCACCCACGTAACAACCCAATAAAATATTTTTTTTTATTACCTATTTCCACTTGGTCCAATTCCTATATATGCTGAAGTCCGGATACAAAATTGGTCCAGCCCATCCCATACAACATTTCAAGTTCTGCCACAGGTGATCCATGTTTTATAAACACCAAATGCGTCGAGGGTCAACCTCCACTTACAATAAGGTCCAAATCATGGTTCAATTTTTTCGTTCATGAATTGGAAAATATGCTGGTGACTTGACCAGTTAACCAACAACTACTGAGGTCTTAGTCCTTATCCACCAAGTATGCTTATGCATTATGAGGACGACATGTACAATGACGTCTGCAGCATACCATCATCGATTTTGGCTCAGTACCATTTTCCTCCCTAGTATACTTGGACGCAGTCTCCATAACTCCTTTCCATTTTCTTTATCACCCTTTTTTTTTCTCATTGTAGGTGAAACTAGAGAGAATAACAACTCGATCTCCACTTGTGAGAATGTTGGTGGATTTTTCATAATATTTTTTACCCTGTGGATAGAGTTGGAAGTGGGAGCCATGTTCGGAAAATAAGGTTTGGTTTGGTCTAGACCTGGGGCTGCTTTAGGCAACTGCAGTTAGTGGTCATTGCCTTACAAATTATTGGAATGTCATGAGTAATTTAACACACGAAGACTCAATCAATATACAAGGTTATATGCTGGTCATTTTATATCCAATTCAGAATACATTATTT
This sequence comes from Papaver californicum, assembly GCA_023531435.1. NCBI lineage: Eukaryota > Viridiplantae > Streptophyta > Magnoliopsida > Ranunculales > Papaveraceae > Papaver > Papaver californicum. The sequence goes on from JAJJMC010020037.1 coordinate 736,141, forward strand.
CTTGCTAGTTGTTCCCCGGAACACCAACTAATATTTTAGGCGCTTATATAGCAACGGTAAAGATATCCAAATCCAAGTATCTCGCCGTCGAGGGAAACAATATTGGGATCCAAATATCTTGTTGCAGAATTTTCCTTAAACCGCCTGTTTCTTGGTTATTTCTTCGGTAAGGACTAAAGTGCTGATAGTCAGTAAAAACTAGAATGCTCACAGGTTTCTTGGTTACTTCCTAGTCAGTTACAAATTAGGCAATCCTTAAAAGATACATAAAACACCAGTTATTGAACACATTGTACCGAACAGTAAAATTCTTTAACAAAGTTATTTTTGGTTGATTCAAGAAATTTTTTGAGAAAAATCACAAGTTAATTTTTTGGTTGATTCAAGAATTGTTTAGAGTGAGAGATATGGGTGGATGCTTCTCGGATGTACGAGGGGGACAAGAAGCAGTAGGAGGTACAAAAACAGGCCCTACTTCTTCTTCCACAGCAACAACTAACGATGCAATTGACTACTTTTACACTTCTCATGGCTGTCAAGGACTTTTCACTCAACTCCAGGTAATATTTTACTTTTGGATTTTACTCATGCAAACCCTAATTTTTGAAATTCGTACATGCCTCTTTAAAGTGATACAGTAACCTAAATTCGAAATTCGTCTAGACTCTAGATGTCTAAACAAAAAATTGTGAAAGAGTAAGAATGTAAGAGAAAGATTGAATGTTTATCAAAAAAAAAAAAAAGAATGAAGATTCTATGAACTGTTGTTGATACTTTGAAATGGTAAAAGTCTGAGTGTTTAGTGTTTTGTTTTAATATACCTAGGCATGATGGATTGTTTAAGGCCATAATAAGGCTTAATAAACGAGTGGATGGGATTGAGGATGGACTATAGGAACAGTGATACAACTTGGCATGCCCCTGTATTTGACGTTGCGTTGTGAATATGCAAATAGGCTAGGTATGATATTGTAATGGATGAAAGGTTACCTATATTGGGATCACAGATGGTTCTGTCAAGAGGCTTTGCATTTGACAATTTATTTTTCCTGTGTTCTTGTTTTTGGTGGCTTGTTTGGGTCGCGAGACTTTTTGCTTCCAATAGTTTTTATCTTTTTATTGGTATCAGCATACAATGATTGTTTTACCAAGTCAACTGAAATTTTGTATAACTCGATGAGTTGGGGCTATGTTGGTTTATCTAAATTGCTTATAATGTCATTGTCTCGATAATTGGTTGAAAGGTTGCATCGGGTTTAGATGTTATGTTTCAATTTTGTTACTTTTCAAGTAGCAACATAGTAATTTCATTAATAATTGTATTGCAGTTATCGTTGTCTGCCAAGCAGTTAATTGATATGGATTTGTTTTCAAAGGTATGTGTTTCAGTCCACTTCTTTGATGTTTTATTGCACGAGTTTAAACTCAACGATGCCGGTTTTATAACTAAATTTTTAAAAGAGTTCTGCTTCCTCTGCTGTATGTACATCGTGTAATCTGTTATTCGATCCACTTTTACTGTAGAGTGACCCCATGGCAATAGTGTATGCAAAGAGAAGTGATGGAATGCTTGAGGAAATTGGCCGTACAGAAGTAATAATGAACTCACTGGATCCGGTTTGGATAACAAGGGTTTCCATTGTTTATCAGTTTGAGATTGTTCAGCCATTGGTGTAAGTGACCGTTTGTCATCTAGATGAAGTTTCTTTTCTAAGTTACAGTCATATATTTCATTCTTATACTCTTTACGTACTGCTTGTTTCAGGTTCCGTGTGTATGACATCGACACCAAATACCATAAAACGCCTATCAAGGTATATATCTTACATGTTTTTCTTCTCCTATTACATGTACTACTGTACTAGTTTCCCTTAAAGATTGAAGATAGTTAAGTCTCTTTGTCTTTGAAATCTTACAGACGTTGAAATTGGATGAGCAAGACTTCCTAGGAGAGGCTACTTGTGCTCTGTCAGAGGTAATCTAGTTGAGTATTAACAGTCTTTTAAATAGATTATTATACAGTAACAATCTTGTTGCTGCACTGTATCCATGCATACAAACCGCACGTAATGAAGTCCTAGCACCACTATTTGATATCGAGGTTTCAGCCGAAAGTATAAGAAGAAGGATACTAGCTAGTATCCCATTAAATATGGTGAAAGTCATTTGAATGTGACTGTCTGTACTTATTTTGTCTCTTTATTTTCGACAGATAGTTACAAAACACAACAAGAGTTTGATACTTAAACTTACAGTAAGAAAAGGGCAAGGGGTCATGAGAAATCAAGGCACACTTACTGTTTATGCGGAGGAAACAATTACTTCAAGGCAAGCTGTTGAGATGATATTCAGCTGTTCCAAGTTGGATAACAGGGATCTATTTTCTAAAAGTGTGCGTATTATTTAAAGAATTAATGATTGATCTGTCCCAGAAATTTTATTCTACTTATCATCCATATATCCTTAATAGCTCCTAATCTGAATCCCTCCTGTTTTGCTTTAGGACCCTTTCTTACGACTATCTAGAATTGCTGAAGGTGTAAATATTGCGATTTCTAAAACGGAAGTGGTGAAAAACAATTTGAATCCAACTTGGAGACCAGTATGTTTGACTTCACAGCAATTCGGGAGCAAGGCAAGTTCTGAAGCTTTTTCTTATCTTTTTATGTTATTAATGCCACATTGTTCCAACTACAGTCTTACATATGCTATTTTGTTACTTGTTGCAGGACACTCCTTTAGTGATAGAGTGTTTTGATTTCAATAACAGCGGGAAGCATGAGCTAATAGGGTACCAGCAATGAAACTCTTCTCTTTAAGTTTATGCCTGTTTCATTTTAATCTGGCACAGAAGATTCTGATTCTAAATATACTTCAATTACATCAGAAAAATTCAGAAATCAGTCGACGACCTTGAAAAACTTTATGTCGGAAAACTTGGAGAAAATTTTCATATGCCATCATCTACCAGGAAGGGCCATATAAAGGTATATATATCGTTGTACAAACATGTTCCATACTAAAACTTCAACCACTTCTGGGACAGGGTTTCATGTCTAAAACTCGCTCTCATTCAATTTTTTTCTTTCTGCAGGAGCTGAAGGGACAACTATTTGTGGATAAGTTTATACAGAAAACACAGTATAGTTTTTTGGACTACATTTCTAGTGGATTCGAGCTTAACTTTATGGTTGCCATTGACTTTACAGGTAAGCCTTTTTTGATGGTTTTAGAAGATAAAAGTCTGATTTATTTAGTTAGCTTACAGACTTGATCTCTTATTGCAGCGTCAAATGGAGATCCTCATAGTCCAACGTCTTTGCATTATATCGATCCGTCAGGTCGATTGAATGCCTACCAGCAGGTTAACCATACATCACTTGAATCAACTCTGTGTCATAATCTTACAAAATTTCTTAACTAAAATCATTTTTTTTCAAACCGTTCCGTAGTCGTCGCTCCTTACAATCCTTCCTAATAATGGCTCAGTGAATGTTGAACAGGCTATATTTGAAGTTGGAGAGGTCATACAGTTTTATGATTCTGATAAGCGTTTCCCTGCATGGGGTTTTGGCGGAAGGCCAGCTAATGATGTTGTATCTCATTGCTTTAACCTAAATGGAAGCTCTACTGAATCAGAGGTAATTCAGCTACCAATTTCTAATAGTTATTACTCTTATTTTTAGTTTGAGCTCATACTTTTTATTCATGTCAGAAAAGTTTAGTGAAAGAATTTTTTTGTGTTCTAACACGCTACTTGTTTGTTACCCTTTATCTTTTCATGTTTTTTATTGATTATGTTTTGACATTTTCATTGCAGGTTGAAGGAGTAAACGGTATCATGTCTGCCTATTCAAGTGCCTTACAGAACGTTAGTCTTCATGGCCCTACTTTGTTTGGGAACATTATAAACCGAGCTGCACAAATTGCTGGTGAATCCTTGCATAGCCAGACAAAGTACTTTGTCTTGCTCATCATCACAGTAAGTAGGAGAATATTTTTTCTGAATCAATTTTCATCCCACTTAATTCATTTCTCAGTTAATCGTGAATTGCTTTACTTTCTAGGATGGTGTAGTTACTGATCTTCAAGAAACCATAGATTCTTTGGTTAGAGCTTCAGATTTACCCTTGTCAATTCTTATCATTGGTGTCGGTGGGGCCGACTTTAAAGATATGGAGGTAAAAATAAATTTCTTACCAAGCACGCTCCAATTAACTGCCAGTTTACATTTGACAAGAGTGTGACCGTCAACTCTTTTCGAAGTTTTTGGATTGACACTCTTCTTGGGGATTGTTGTCACTTTTCTACTTCTTCTTATATTTAAAAAGTGGAAGCAGTTTGGTTCTCAGGTTTCTTATACTTGTATATGTTTGGCAGAAACTGGATGCTGACAACGGCAACTGCTTACAGAGTCGCACTGGGCAGTTGGCAACGCGAGACATTGTACAGTTTGTGCCTATGCGCGAAGTGCAGGGTAGGTGTTAAAGAAAATTGAGATAGTTTATTATGTTCTAAAATTGTAAGAGTCCATCTATTGCAGGCAAGTAATATATTTGGTTGGTCTTATGAACAGGTAATCAGCTCTCTGTTGTTCAATCTCTTTTAGAAGAACTTCCTGGGCAATTTTTGACGTATATGCGAAGCAGGGATATTAAGCCGCTGCACATCAGTGAAGCCAAAGCTTCTGGTATGGCTGCTGCAGTGCCTCATGTTCCAAACTTTTCGACTGAACTGTTACATATGTGAACAAGAAACCCTCCATATTCATCAGAATCCTAGGAGCCCAAATTGCCACTTGCCAGAAAATTTGTAATGATTTCTTTCTTTCTTCCCTAGAAGCGGTATTAGAGTATATAATTAATGTTGACATGGTAAGCTAGCAGTGTTGTGAATGCTCGTATCTTGCTTTTTGACAATCATCCTGTGAATGTTATGTTGATACTCCAACAATATTTTACGTTTGAAGAATGTAGTTGTCCAAGGAAACTTAGTTAATACTTACTACTTAGTACTAAGCAAGCGTAAACTGATCCTTTGTTGCTGTGGTATGAAATACAAAAGTGAATCTGGGTGCACTGTAACTGTCGATTTTCGTTACAAAAACCAATTCTGCAAATGAGCAAAGTGTTCTAATGTGCTGCGATGTGTTTCAGTTAGCTTAAAACTGATGATTCTCCCTAGCTACATCCCAGGTTTACTAACATTTAACTTCACAATTATGTGAAAGGTGATAAGATGGAGTATACAAACAAAGAATTATTAATTGTCTCAGTTGGCAACATATTCCTTATCCTTTTCTCGAGATATTTGCATCTTTTATTACCGTGAGCGTAAGCTCCATATGGGAAGAAACTTTGTTGGACCTGAGTTAAAAAAAAAGAAAAATGGTTTGAAAATTCAAAAATGCCTTAAAGACATTTGACATCTTATCTTACTGATATAAAGAAAAGAAGTATTTTTAGTTAGTCTAACTCTGATATTACAAAAATAACCTCCAACATTATTAGTACCACTGTATATATTCAAAGGTAAAACTATATTAAACATATATTTATATATTTATAAAAATATTACTGCTTTAAAAATAAATTAAAATATTTTAAATCTATGTCTTTGAAAATATAATCTGATTTTTAAACGCAATGAGTACAGATAAAAACATTAAATTTTTATTTTTAAATAATTTTTTTTATTATTTTTAAATCTCATGTTGCTAAAGGAGCCAAGCACAAACATAGCACATGTTTTCATACTAGTTTAAAGTAAAGCAAAACAAGGATTAGTGCAAGAGCACTGACGAAAGCCAAGATACTTTTGTTAGAGATAATAAATTAGCTGCAAAAACCCGCAAAAACATTTTAGTTTTTGTTTTCTTTTTATACGAGTATTTATTACCACTACAAACTATTAAAAATAGAATGGAAAATTCAAAATTTATAACATGTATAATATTTACTTATGATTTTGAATGATGTGGTATATAAAAACTGGATTCTAAAAAATAGAGAAATATAAAATCTCATGTACAAATTGTAATTTTACAAAATATAAGAGGATAATTTTCCTCCCTAGTCCTCGTATGGCTCCGTCACTGTATAAAAGCTATGAGATCGTGTGTTTTCACGTTCTATCCGCTTCAAAACGGTTGAGAAGCTAGGTGAAGAAATGGGTTCCACTGTGGGAGTTAGATAAGCAACCCACTGTAGAAAAAGGAATGGGTTTCTCACTATGAGTTAGTTACATAACCCATTATTAAAAAAAAAATCTTTTCAAACGATATATATTTTGCCGTATTGAAATAAATAAATAAATTGATATATAGTACGAAACATTAGATTGAGTAATGAAGAAAGCCCTTTTCCATGTATCCATAGTAGCACAAAACTTTTTCAATATATTACATCTACACGTCTAGAAATTTTCACCGATAAATTTACCAAATACTAACCACTTAACCCATTTGGATCTCTAACAATTATATTATAGGGATCCCATTTTGTTTTATATAATAGCCCATTTTTAATTTGTATAGCCCCAATTAAATCAGGTTTTATTATCGTAAGTGTAAGTTCCATGTTGGAAGAAACTTTGGGAGATATGAATAAAAATAAGAAAGAGTTGGTTTGAAAATTCAAAAATAACCTTAAAGACATTTGATAATTATTTAAAATAAAGCAAAACAAGGATTAGAGCAACGTCAATGGAATAGTGTGTTTTAAGCATTTATCCGTTTCAAAACGATTGAGAAATTAGCCGAAGGAATAGGTTTCCCACTGTGGGTTAGTTAAGCAACCTGCTATAGAAAAAAAATTCACCTCACAAATCTTTTGCCGCATTGAAATAAAATAATAAAAAACAATACTGCCAACTGATAAATTTTATACCTTTTCGGTTGATTTTTACAGGGGCGCATTTCTTTTAAATATTCGATTTAGAATATAGTTTTTCCCTCTACCGATGGTAACATAAAATTTGATCAATACATTATATTTACATCTTTAGAAGTCTTCACCATTAGATTTATCGAATCCTTGCAATTGAACCCTTTGGTATCTCCTACGGTTTTATCATTAGGGACCCAGGGTTTTATTTTCTCTCTTTTTGTTTTTCACTATTTTACCTGTCTCTCTAGCTTCTTACAAATTTAAAAGAAAACAAACAAACTCTTCTGAATTCCTTCATCATTAGTTTGATTGTTGAATTACATAACAAATTAAAGAGTCTAATACAAATCTCCAATCGATATGATGTTATGCATTTCATTAATCTGTTTGTAATGCTCTTCTTTTTACGATGTTCATTGTAACTCACTGAGATTTCCTTCGTTTTGTATTTTTCAGAAAAGCCCTAACCTTTTTTAATAGATCAGCTCAGCTCAGGTATTTATGTTTATCCTTTAGTTATTCAATATTCTTTATTTAGGCCTCAAAGATTTGATCTATTTTATTTTAGCTTTTTTTATATGTAACTCATGTATTTATTATCAATAGCCAAAAAAGTTTTAGTAAAATGAAAAATCAAACAAATCTTATTTTTTTATTAATAATCAATTTAAATCCTATTCCCCAATACCAATCCTAATTCTTAAATCTCTTTAAATCTAAATTATAATTCAAATTAAATTAATTGCAATATATCTTGATATTCTTATAAATTTACCATTTATAGACCCTAATTTCTATTTTCCTCCAAAATCAAACTTAACCTAATAATTGTAATCCTTTTTCAAATATTCTTATAAATTTACCAATTATAAACCTTAATTCCTACTTTTTCCCAAAATCAAATTAAACCCAAACTCGTTCTTTAATTAAATTATAATGTTAATTAGTTCTAACTGTTCCAATAAAAATCTCCATAACAACACTGATCCAAAAGGGATGAACAAAACATAATCCATAAATATTTGTTCACTAAGATGACGTTCTTTTTTTTTCAATCATGATTACATTGAAACCAATTGAGGGTATTGACTGTTCTCCAAAATAATCAATTATGCATTAAATCTTACATTTAACTACGCAAATTTAGTAATTAACTTTTTTTTTGATGATTTAGGAATTTGATAGTTTATGCATTTAGTTGGGCTATATATAAGAATTGTGTGTAGTTTTGTGGGTTATGTAAAATAATTATAAAGGTTTATTTGATTAGTTTAATCACTTATTTTGTATGGGCTATAGATAATAAATGCATGAGCTACATTTAAGAGAATCCTTCAGTTTTAACGATTCTTATGTTTTACATTTGTAAACAAGTTGTAGATTGGAGGAAAAAAAGTAGAAGATAAAAGCTTCATATGTTTTGGTTGGGATTGATTGGTTTGGAAAGATGCCTCTCGGTGACTCAAGATTTTGGAATTTGGAGACAAAATTTGATGATGGAGGGATGAGTTTGTTTCCGTTGGATTTGGCTTCATGGTTTTACCTTTGGTTAGTATCAGCACTCTTATTTTTTTTAATAAATGTATATATTACTTATTTCTCTGTTATGGTTGGTATTTTTGTTGTGAAGTATGTGTTTGTTTTATATATCTGGTGGTTAATTAACCTAGAAGTTTAGTGTTTTGATTCGTAATGTATGATGGATTGTTTAAAGCTAGAATAAGACATCGAGACTGAAAATAAATGAGTGAATGGGATTGAGCATGGACTATATGAACTACGCAATTACAACTTGGCATGACCCCATGTTTGACGTTGGTGTATATATTTGCTAATAGGCTAAGTATGTTATTGTTATGGATAAAAGTACAACAAAATTAACATAGTAGTGGGAAAAATTATTACGAACATGATATCAGTTGCCTATATTGGAGTCACAGATGGTTTGTTCTGTCAATAGGCTTTGCCTTTGATGATTCCATGTGTTTTGCTCGTGTTCGTGTTTTTGGTGGCTTATTGGGTGCGAGGCTTTTTTCTTTATGTATTTTTTTTCTTCCAATGATTGTTTTACCAAGCCAATTGAAATATTATACAAGTTGATAGGTTGGGACTTTGTTAGTTTATATAAATTGCAATAATGCAATACTACATGTCATTGTTGCAAATTTTCAATAGTCAACTGCAAGGTTGCATCGTCTTTAGATGTTATTTACTCAGTTTTGCTATTTTTTAAGTAACAACGTAGTAATTTCATATAAACTTATGTTGCAGTTATCGTGGTCTGCAAAGGAGTTGCCTGATATGGATTTGTTTTTAATGTATGTGTTTCAGTCCACTTCACTTATACTTTAGTGCACGAGTTTATATTCAGCAATCTGAATAAACTAAGAGAAGTGACCATAGTTCTGTTGTATCTACTTAATGCAATCTGTTACTCCACTTTTACTGTAGAGTGACACCTTGGGAATAGTGTATGCAAAGAGAAGTGATAGAAAGATTGAAGAAATTGGTCATACTAAGTAATATGAATTCACTTGATCTGGTTTGGATAACAAAGGTTTCCATTGTTTATCAGTTTGAGATTGTTCAACCATTGGTATAAGTCATCGTTTGTCATTTAGATGAACTTGAGTTTCTTTTCTAAGGTCATAGTCATAATTTTCACTTTTATTTATTTACAAACTACTTGTTTCAGGTTCCGTGTATATGACATCGACACCAAAAACCATAAAATACCTTTGAAGGTATATATCATACATGAGCTGCTTATCCTAGCTAGTACATGTACTGTTGTACTAGTTTCCTTTTCAAGTTGGTAAAATCTCTTTATAATTAAAATCTTACATATGTTGAAATTGGATGAAAAAGACTTTCCAGGAGAGGCTACTTGGGTTATGTCAGAGGTAATTCAGTTGACTTTTAATCGTTATACAAGGGTGACACTTTAAGGGGTATGCCATGATGTTGTAAACATATGTAAATTTATACTGAATTCTTATATGGTAACAATCTAGTTGCTACACTGCATACAAACTACATATGATTAAGTCCTTTCTCAACTATTTGGTATCAAGGTCTCAGCAAAAAAAAGTACTAAGATCTTATTACATGGATAAAGCCATTTGAATATGATGGCATGTATACTATTTTGTCTCTTTATTTTCGACAGACAGTTAGGAAACACGATAAGAATTTGACACTTAAACTTACATTGTCTTTTTTGACAGCTGATGTTGTATGGTTTTTGTTAAAGAGGGTAAAAGAAATACTATCAACCCGGTTTTTATTCAGAGAGACGATGATGAAGACTACACCAAGGATGACCATAGAAGGTCAAAAGCTTCACAAGACTGGAATAGTGTTCTTCGAATCATCAGAGGTTTTAGTAGCATCATTCAATGGGTTTATGCTTGCTTTTATGGGGCTAAGCGCCACAACTTCATTGATATACATCTCTTCATCTGTCATTCAAACATGTAACACATTATAAAATTTATAAGTTAAAGTGGCTTCCATTTATTTTTCCAAGTTATATAAAAACTGTACCTACATATTTGAAATTGTTATCAGGCAGTATGCTCAAACACTTACTCAACCGCTCTGAAGTTGCTTCTCACAAGGGAGTAACATAATGTGATAGCTCCCTAAGTCTATATCTTGCCCCATTATATATGCAAGGAAGCCCTTGTGAGTATCGTTTTCTATCGAGTGCCATTCGGAAGGCTCCAATTAGGGAGAGTGTGCATGATACTTCTCATATATATAAAAAAGAAGTCATATCCACTTGCGTGCCCCTCTGAATTATGCCCATTATAAGTTTCATAAACTTAAATGAAAATATGAAAGTAACTAACGTTATTGATACCCACTATGAGTTTTATAAACTTAAATAAAATTACGCGAGTAATTAATGTTAATGAATATAATAACTTGCATTGCTGAAGGAGATCCTCATGAGTGCGACCGTAAAAACTTACTGGGTGCAGCTGTGCGATACCTAGGACTCGAAAAGTTGGACTTTGATTTAATATTTCCCATAGAAAATCTAAGATATTAGCATCTAATGGGTTGTCTGGGAATACCATGGTAAATTTGAAAGTATTTACATTACCATTAATATATATGCAAACCTAATCTCCATTCAATAGATAATTCGAAACCAATAGACATAGATTTTCTAAATAGCTACACTGAAGTCCTAGAACATATCAGTAAATATTTTTTATGACAAATTGAAACCAGAATCAACTTAGACCAATCTTTAAATTCTTATTTTTTTTCATCCTAATGTTATGTTATCAACAATCAAAGTTAAACCAAATTTCCATAATCAGATGATCAAAATTATTTTGATTAAGTAATAAGGTAAAAATATTATTACTAATTCAATTGTTAAAATATGTCTCATGTGTTAATATTAAAAACACAATATGTCATAATATGAACTTTTGTTTTTGTATATGAATATCTTTTTATGTATACTTTTTAGAGTACAATATGACTCTTTTTTTTTTTCGTATACATATTTTTTTCCGTATATAATATTATTATGATTTTGGACATTTTGGAAAGCATTTTAAAGAAATAAATTCCCTAATTTCAAATAATTCAGAGTGGGATCCACTTTATCCCTTTTAATAATGAAAATTGATGCAGTGAATTCTCTACTTATTAGTGCTATCAAATTTACTTGTGAAGTTTAATGTATTGTTCTTTTGGCAGGACACTGTAGTTAAAATGCTTAAAGATGATAACTTACTAGGAGCGAAAGAATTTTAGCAAGAGGTCGATGTACTTAGCGCCTTAAATCACCCCAATATTGTCAAACTTATATGGGTTTGTAATCAAGGTGGCACATTCATTGTTTATGAGTTTATGCCAAAAGTATTACTTGATAAACATATGCATGGTTAGGTTTTTCGCCATCTTAGTCATATACATGGGCCCATCTAGCAATTTAAGCTTCGTTTGTAAATTAATTAAGTTTCTTTTGTAGATCAAAGTAAGGATCCCAATGGATTGGCAAAGGAGGCTGAACACGCATATGGCTAGTTTGAAATGTTAATTACTAGTTTAAAGGTTGTATGTGCAAGCAATAATTATTAGTTTCATGTATTATAAAACTATTTAAAAAAAATTCTCACATATTGGTGACACCAAAAAGGCTTAAATTTTGAGTCCTCCTAAAGCCTTCAGGAACTATGAGACGACTTTGAATCCATCATTTTTATTTTAAGTGTGTTCTTGTGGTGGAAAATTGAGGTTTAGGGGTATTACGTTCAAATTAATATTGTTATTAACTTTTACTGGTATTTGAAATCAAGAACACCAATTTCTTGAAGTGGAGGTTGTTCTTGCTCTTTTGGTGTAACATTAAGGTTTAGTAGTATATTATTCTCATTCGATTGTCATCTTCATCACTAACTAATTGCACTGGATCCATATTACCAAGTTGTGGTTCTTGAAGTAGTTTATCATCAGGTTCGGTATTCAGGTCTAAAGGTAGGACATTTAAATTGAAATTATTCATTACAAGTTGTAAGATTATCAATGGTAAAATTTCTAGAGAAAAACTCAAAATTTGGTTGAAGGAGAAATTTAGTTTTTTCCCGCTTTAAAAAAGTGAAGAAAAAGACGACGACATTGCTCAGTGTTAAAAGGCGTCTTCAAATTTATTATAACGTGCGTACAACTTAAACGGTAATATTAAAAGTCTCCCTATTTTTTAAGGGCATCCCATGTTAGAGTTGTGGTTAAGTTATATGTGAGACTACAGGTGAGACCGTCTAAGCCTCTAAATTATAAATAATGCATTTGGATTATAGATTGCGACTTTAACTCTAATTGAATTTCCATCAGGATATCAGATATTATCCTATCTGGTTAAATGCTAAGAAGTTTTTTTTTTTTATTTGTTTGCTATTTTGTAAGAATTTTAAAATAATTTTTTTTATTGATAAAGAATTTGGTGCTGACGAGTTTCGAAATCAGATCGCTAGTATCATCATGCAAACGACTTTACTACTGTACCACAGTGCCATTGGCAAACAAAAAAAATTAAAATAATAGTTATAAGTAGATATACATTATTGTAAATATTAACTATCTCTTAAGAGAAAGTGTTACAGTGAAATCCAAACTATTCCAAGATTAAAAAAAGTGTGGAGTGTCAAGTTTAATGGCTTCCAAATCGGAGTCATATACGCTTTCTCCAAAACACATGTTACAAGGTATTGTGGAAGAGAGATTGTATTCCAAGCGAATGAGACAATCAGATTAGCGCTTAACGCTATTCGAAGTTGCACTTAATCTGTCAAAAAACGTAGTTCCAATTCGTGTTTATATCCTAAACATTGATTAGAACTAGATCTAATGCTCTGGAGAAAATGTAATTCCGAATTGAATCAAATGCCAAAATATCCAAATTAATTGCACTTACAACCAACCTTTAATATGATGTAGATCCAAATTGCATAAAATTTCAATCTAAACCGGATTTAGGAAATATCCACCACTAGGGTTGCACATCCATGATTTATTCCCAGTGCTGAGTTGGTATCGAATTTGGAAGATGAAATTCTTCTACCATAAGAATTGCTCTATGTATAAAAAAACTTATATGGATGTTTTTGCTGCGCATACTTTTATATCTGACAATTTATATCTTTTTTATAAAAAAGTCTTGACAAAACTTGTAATTGAAAAACACAAAAATCAAACACTCACATGTGATGTTGTGTTGGTGGATCCCATGACATTCATGTGCGACCTGAGTAGTGTCGTATCCGTTAAAATTATTTCACATTCTCACATATATAAATTAAGTACAAGGATAAGAACGAGTTCGTTCCACGAGATGTACTATTGTTATTTGATTTTAATTATTAAAGCAAATAAATAGTAGAAATAAATCAATAAGATGGAAATATCGGTAAATTTTCGTTTTCATTCACAAACATGTATTTGTATCAATAATTGTAATTGAATTTTAATCTGTCATTATCAAAATCCCTAAAGTACCTTGATCGAAAGAATATTCCGTTGATTTTCTGAAGTTAATTGGTTAATGGTGAAATCCTGAGTCTCAATATTTTTTTTTTATAATCTTGAATGCCAACTTTGTTTTGAGTTTTCTAGTTTAATTATTAGAATTTGAGCATGAAAAAATTCATATGAATCATAAAGATATTCCTCGAACATGGTAAAAGAAATAAAGATATTCCTGCTCAAGTTTTTATGTGTTGAATTAATGAATTACCGGTTACTTTATTCAAGGAATTTCAAATTCTAACAAAGTTCATATGAATCATATCTAGTTTACTCTCATAATCAGAAACTTCTGTTATGGTTAGTTGAGAAATCATTAGGTTTGGAATTTGCATATGACCTTAACTGGTGGGTAAATCTGTTGTGGTTAGTTGAGAGATGATTGAATTAAAAGTTGCAGATTTGGCTCAGATCTGCACCTTCGGGGGTAGCATCTCTACTGTCTGTAGTTTTGCTATGTGATTTGGATGTATTACTTTTGATCCAAGCCAAACCATTTAAACTGTTACTGCTACTACTGAATCGGTTGGAGATGGTGGGATTTTCTTTTGATATTATGTCATGTAGATATGTTGTTAAGAGGTTTGAAGGTCTTTGTTGTCTGTTTGATTACTCATTATCTGCTGAAAACTCTAGAGTCAGTCCTGTAACCGTTACTGATCTTGTATCGGAGAATTATGATCAATGTATTTGAGGCTTGCCTCTTTTTCTATAAAATAAAATAAATTGATTTCTTCTGTACTCAATAATTCCATCTGCAGATTGAAATGTATCTCCCAATAATTTCTTTTCATTTCCTCTCTTTTGCTGACACACACAAATGGAGGAGAGTTGGGGTTTAAATTTGGTGAGAAGATGTTGGTTTTTTTCTCGATCTGTGTTTGTATGATTAATTCAACTAGTATTTAGGGTTCATTCTCGTTATTTTGAAGTCTTTTTTGAAGCTGTTAAACCCTAATTTGATGATATCGTCGTCTTTGAAAATTTGGTATCTAAGGGTTTCGAAATTTTATGGTAAATTGATTTGTAATTTTGTGGGGGTTTGAATTTAGGTTCTGCACCATGATTAGGCTTGGTAATTTACACTTCATATATTACCCAAATCAAGATCTTTAGCTCAGATTTGGTAGAGCCCTTGGGTATTGAAGTTATGATTCTTATGACCTAAGGTGATGGTGGTTCAACTCCACCAAGATCAATCATCATTAATCACCTTTGCTACAGATTTTTTGGATCGACTCCATTCTTAAGGATTTGTTTTCACTTATCTACTTTTGAATTTTTGGCTTAGTGAAATAGTTGAATCTCAGGCTTCTTTTACCTATATGGTTTGGCAGATACTAGATGCTGACAACGGCTTACAGGGTAGCTTTTGAGGATGCAGAATGTGCAGGATCAGTGTTAGATTACTCTAAGGTGTAACAACCATTAACATAATCTATCATGTCCTAGAATTGTTTTTGGGCATATTTTCTTTAGTGAAAAGAGTCCCCATTATCAAATTAAGGCACATAATATTATTTTGAGTCAGCCTTTCATTTGCAGTTCAAATGCTTCTTGTATTTTGCGTTTTGCCAATCATCCTGTGAATATTATGTTGATACAACACTTTCAGTCATACACAAGAAGTGTTTAGAAGATTTTTTAAATTCCAAATGCATATTGATTGTTTTCTTTATCAAAAAATGCGTTGGTGATGTTTTTGCGTACTTTGTTGAGGTTAAACAGATTTTAGGTAGAATCCGAAAAAGATTTCTGGATAGAATTAAGAACTGTTTGGACCAAGAAGAAGCCACATACTGTAAACTATTGGATTACTGAAGCCTTATAGTAGAAACTGAAGTTTTATACATCAAGTTGTGAACTATATATGGACATGTTAACAGCTTACCTCCTTTTGCACAGGAGAATCTGCTACAAGTTACTACAACAAGTCTGAGAAAGAGGATACTACTAGCAAGTTAAACAACAAAAGAGAGAGTATGTGCAGAAGTATGCATAGGGATCGAGCTGCCTTTTGAGATAGTTATCAAGACTAGTAGTAAGGTTTACGAAGCATGTTCTGCTTATTCCTGGGATTGTTATCTAGAAACAACACCCCGTCGTACATTTGTGCTGCATCATAGCTATTGATTCTTGGTGGATGAGCCTGCTTGTAACAATACTTCTCAACTTCCAATACACCGCCATACTTACGAACTGCTTCATAACAGTCAACAACTTCGACAAAATTTGTTTGTGGTGGAGTCTGTTGCTGCAGATAATGATAATGATGAGGGTGTTGGACCTGCTGCTGGTGATACTGTGGAGCGCTGGCCTTGTGCAGGTTTTCAACCATACCAAAACCCTCAAACCCAACTTTTGATAGATCTGTGTGTGGTGCCATCTTACAACTGATGAAAGCTATAAAACCTAAAGACAAAGGTGCAACTCAAACAAGTTCTTAAAGCTTTGTTTGCTGATACTAAAGCAGCAGGTTCACTTACTCCCTTTATATAGTTTTCGTTTTCAAATCCTAGACCTTGTTGTGGTAGATGCAATTTGTTACTTATCCTTTTATTTTGGAACATTTTTTTTTTGTTTTTTTGAAGCATCTGGAACAACTTTTGAATGTGCTGATGCATATGGTGAGGGCAATTTGGTCTACTTTCGGTAGTTAGCTGGTGCAACTTGGTATATTCTTCTCTCTCACACTCTCAGTGACAGCCACAGTCACAGTGTTTGGCCTTTGTTAGGGGAATCCATATCTATTTTCTTTACTCTATCCTTCTTTTTACTCTCACTGTCTCTTAAAATATTTCATCCTATCCATTTGTACTGATCAACAGCAATCCATTGGAATCTTTGAAACGATCTTTTTGAGTCCTTGAAATATCTTGAACAACACATCTTTAGCAGGTAAAAAGTAGCCAAAGTAAGTTCTATGATTTGGAATTGATGAGTTAAGTACTTCCCATATTTACATCTTATCTAGAAGATGGGAATGAATAAGCAAAAGATAAATTCATGCATCAATAAGCTAAGCTTTTTCTTTTTTCTTTTCCTTTTTTTTTATCTTCTAATCATATCTAATAATGAGTTTGGAATTCTGATTTTCGATTTTGTATACTATTATACCTAAACTAGTTTCTTTAGAACTTTATGATTGTGACAGAGCATATAATCATATTAATCTTGTATCAATTGTATAATATATTAGCAGGATAAACATGGTTAACGTGTTTTTAATTATCAAGTTCCTGTTAAGGAAATTCTTAGTCACTTGCTCACCAAATTTAAAAGAACATAATCATAATCATATCAAGTAGAATATTGGATCTTTCTTTTACAGATTTGGTTCTTTTTCATGTTTAAAATAAACGTAGATAGTTCTATATGAAGATGATATTCATTCCGCAGTCTAATTCTTTTGATTATAGTTACTTTACCTAATTTTAGAAGTAATTCTATAAAATATTAGCTTTGATTGAACTAATTTGGTTCGCAAATAAAAAATGTATGTATTTGAACTTGCTGTTTAGTGCTGTAGAGTTTACCATCTATTTCATCTTGGGAGACAAGGTAAGAAGTTCTCTTTCCACTAGTAGAAATGTTGGTGAAACTTTTTCAATCCTTCCCCCTATGTCTGGGACTACAAGAGATAGGAACTCACTGAGGCATATTGGTAGACTAAAGTGAAGTGCGGATGAGAGAATTCCTTCAGGCAATGGTGTAGAATTTTCTTGTATAAATAACAAAACTGTAATATAACATTGCTAACCAGAAAATATTCCACTATAATCTCCCAAAAGTTGATTGGAAATAACTTTCCTTTCCGTAGTCGTTGCTCCTTGCAATCCTATTCAATAACTGCTCAACAAATGTTGTACAGGCTATATTTGATGTTTGAGATGTCGTACAGTTTTATGATTCTGATAACGGCAACTGCTTAGTGAGTAGAATGGGACAGTTGTCAACACGGGACATTGTACAGTTTTGTGCCTATATGCTAAGTGCAGGGTAAGTCTTAAATTACTTGAGATAGTTTATTATGTCCTAAAGTTGTTTTTGGCCATCGTTTCATCACAACAGAAAGACCATCCTTGCAGAAACGTAATGTATCTGGTTGATCTTAGAGTCGACAAATTGTTGTGTGTAGTCTTTGTTTTGGCTATTTGTCGCTTTGAAATTTCGAATGTCTTATGAACAGGTAATCAGCTTTCGGTTGTTCAATCTCCTTCAGAGATCAAATAATGATGAAAAGTGGTGTAAGTTTGAGTAACTCATCATTCTACTCGTAGCTTATGCAGATAAGTAATCTAAAAGGACAGTTGAAGGTTTGGTGCCTCACTCAATAGGATAGTCTCCACTAATGATCGGTTAGTTCTGTCTTTCTGCATTTCCCTCTGACCTAATTGTCTCAAGCATAGATGGTTGAGTCCGTCACGATTATTCTCTCATTGGTTAAGAACACAAATGTAATTTTCTATAACAATTATAATTTCCATCTTTTTGGGGAGAATCAGTATGTAAACTTAGGTAAACGGCTACTACGTGACTCTAAAAGTTGAAAATTTTAGTACAAATAAATTTCTTTTCTCCTTTACCCCCAAACTTAAATTGAACATAGTCCTCGATGTTCTAATGATAAATGAAAGCATGAACAAAGAGAAATGATGAACAAAGTAAAAGAGATATGGAAATATATTACCAGCACCGTGTACCAAAAGCATATGGGTGCCTCATATAGAGTGCTAAGTTTAAAGTCTTCATCCAGACCATGAAAGGATTAGTCACAATTTACGAATCATATAAAAATAAACGAGATAACTGTGGATCCTTAAAGTCAATCGTATTTGACTAAAAGAGTTGACCACAATGAAGTATACGAAATTGGTGGTCATTCTTAGAAAAATATGTCGATTCTAATTTCCTAAAATATCCAGGTTTAGTTCCAAAATTTAAGAACTGACACATTTGATGTTGAAACATTCCCACATTTGGTAATAAAATATTATGGGACAACAAAATCAATCATGGTATCATGGACCGAGTAAACCACATCAACAAGATGATGGGTTTCTAACATCTGAATTTCTTTCTGGACATAATCAGGTTCAGGAAACAGTTCTTGAAGATAATCTCTTAAAATTGGAGGCACATACATCAAGTCCCAAGTATGGGACCTTTATAAGAGTCAAAGGATTACCGCAGAGAGAATAATATTCACCCCCGAACATAGAGTGGTCAATATCCTTGGACAAACTAGTCAAAATTTCCTTAATTTCCAAATTATCAGATTTAGGAAAATGGTCAATTATTTTATCCAAGTTATCATTAGGTGGAGTACCTTCACTCACAATTAAATTCTTTTTGAGTCTATCATCTTCGTTTGAGACTATTTTTCCTGAATCGTAGGACTCTAAAACACTAGTATCGGGATAAACACGTTCCTCTAAACCATCATCGTCTTCAAAATAACAAGGAAATATTTCACCGTCTATAACAATGGTGTCTCTATTTAAATCTTTTTCCTCTTGAATAGGTAAATAATCATGAACATTATTAGGATTAGAACTAGAAACATCATTATTGTCATGAAGCTCAATTGTTGTGACAATTTCCTCATCATTATGACTACACTATTCTCATCATCATAATAATATGAAGATGATTGAACCTTATCTAAACAAGTAATGTCTTCGATTCTAACCTTATCCTCTAGATTAGGTATGTTTATCATTTGGATAAGTAGTGTCTTCAATTCTAACCTTATCCTTTAGATTAGGTAAATATTTATTATTATTATCAAGGGTAAAATTGGAAACACTATTTTGGCAATTAAGTTTATTTTGAGTATTATTAGCAGCTGACTATTCTTCTTCTTCAATTCTATCTAAACGAGTATGCAGTTCACTGAGAGTAGCACGTATAGCTGCAAGTATTTCTGTCCTTTCTAATACACGCCTTCGTTCAGTTTCAGCTGATTGATCGAGTTTATTATTCAAAGACTCAAACGGAAACTTAGGAATTTGCAAAGTTTCCATGAAACACCAGATGGTATCCTCTAATGATGAAGAACTAACATTTTGCTCAGTATGATATTGCTTATTTACCGGTTTGTACGACTGGTGAGCGTGCGAATAGTAATTGGGATCATTATGGTATGAGACATATAACCTTCAGAAGGCTGGTAGTGGTCCCAATTATGTCTACACTATAGTCATAGTACGGGTAATGTTCATTTTGAAATTCAGGTCGATAATCATTGTATTGGTCCTCATAATACCAGTTTGACATTTTATTTATATTTTTATTTTATTAATATTTGCGCGTGCAAATGCAGGTTTGACTAAAATAGGTAAGCTCAGGTTGCCTTAGCAAAATATACTTACAGTCAAAGACTGGTCAAAAGTACGAGGTTAAGGTTTGTGGAATTTCGGCTGGTAACTCCCATAAGTTTTCCTAAAATCGGTAATCTGACGATACAATTGGTTTGTGCACGTGTTTTTTTTATACATACAAAATTAAAATAAAATAAATAAATAAATAAACACAAAAGAAATAAAATGAAATTTCCTAAAATAAATTATTTCTAAAAGAAAAATTTAATGAAAAATCTAAAATAAAATTGTGTTATATTACTTACCTTTTTTGGTAGACAATTTTCGCAATAAATGAAGAATTTTACCAGCACATCAAAGCTAGGAAAAGTACCCAAGTAAAATTTGAAAGAGAAAATAAAAACAATGATAAAATAAAAATAAATCCTAATTAACATAATTAGCACATAAATTGCAAAATAACCAAAAATAATACTTCTCAATCCCCAGCAGCGGCGCCAAAAATTGATAGACGTAAAACCTATGTTCGCAATCGCACGACGTCTACAAAGTAGAAGCGACAAATACAGTTTGTTCCCAAAGGGATTGATAATATTATATGTAGTTAATAGAAAAAATATATGCTAAACAAATAGACTGTTTTTTTTAGAATAAATTAAAGCAATAAAAAGATAAAATAACTGTACAAATTAATTAACCAAGAGGATAAATGTCTAGGGTTTTGGATTCCACTACTTTTGATGTTTGTACAATTAACAATTTAATTTTTCAAATCTACTCTCAAATTACACAAAACATGTTAAACCCAATCTCATGTTTTGGAAAATATAACGTTTAAAATTAATTATATGACTTTCATCATCTCACAGAGATATAGTCTCCTTCGTTTATAGAAGATCAACAACCTAAAGACTATTCAGAACAAATAAATCAAAGCATATTTAGAAGAGAAACTATTAATCATTAAAAATCATAAATAGAAAATACAAATTATGTCTAAGAAATTAACTATTAAAATTACACACAAAAAATAGCTTCCTCCTACACCTATATAACCCTATATAAGAGTTTAGCTATTCATGAAGAAAAAGAACGGAATAAATCAATTAACCAATTTATTTATGAATTATAGAAAATCCTTAGAAATAAGAGTTTCTATGAATTAACTACACACCTCAAGAAGCACCGACTTTTAGTGTATTAGAATCCAGGACTGTCGCTAAAATTGTTTGAACAACCGTTGCTGAAGCTTTTGAGTATAAAGGAATAGACCACAGTGTCCTGCGACTTTCTTTTTTGTTGTTTATTCTTCTTCTTCCTCGTTCTCCCCTGCAACTCAGAACACGCAGAATATATTTTTGGGTTTTATTTTTCTTCGATTTCTGGCAGAGTCAGCCACCCTCATGCTTTTCCGTCACTTCTATTTATATTTGAACAACAGTATCACTCTCAATCACGTCAAAGATCTCCTCTTTAATGAAAATAATTCTCTTTCGAACAAGAATAATCGCAGCCATGCTCGGACCTGATTTTCTTTCACTTTTTCATAGCTCGAACAATTCTCGATATTCCCAAATCTACAAATTATTTCTCATTCCTTTATACGACCAACACAGATTTCTTGATACTATTTTTTTTTTCTAACCTGTTTTTATTTTGAAACCGAGAATATTTAGTTTCTTAATGATCGAGAATATATGAGATTCTGTTTTTGATTTCGAGTCCCAAACTTATTCAAACTCCTCTTAACTAAGGCAAGAATATAATCTTTGTCTTGATTCCATGAATATCTCTTCAACTAATGTCCAAAATCTTCACGCAATTAAGAAGTATATTTATCCTGCTAATAATAAACAATTGATACAAGACTAATATGATTATTATGGTGAAAATTAAAATAGTGTTATTCTAATGAAACTAATTAAGGTATATTATGTACACAAAATCGAAAATCTGAATTCCAAAATCATTATTAGATTTGATAGAATTTTTTTTTATTAGATTTGATTGAAAGATAAAATAAAGCAAAAAAAAAAAAAAAAACTTAGCCTATTGATGCATGAATTTAATGTAAATAGGGGAAGTACCTCACTCATCAATTCCAAATCCTAGAAGTTACTTTGGCTACTTTTTACCTGCTAAAGATGTGTTGTTCAAGATATTTCAAGGACTCAAAAGATATTTTCAAAGATTCCAATGGATTGCTCTTCATCAGTACAAATGGATAGGATGAAATATTTTTAAGAGACGATAAGAGTAAAAAGATGGATAAACGAAAGAGATTTGTTCCCCTAACAAAGGACAAACGTTGTGACTGTGGCTCACTGAGAGTGTGAGAGAGAGAAAAATATCCTAAGTTGCACTAGCTAACTACGGAAAGTAGACCAAATTACCCTCACCATATGCATCAGCACATTCAAAAGTTGTTCCAGATGCTTCAAAAAAACAAAAAAAAAAATGTTCCAAAGCATCTACCACAACAAGGTCTAGGATTTGAAAGTGAAAACTATATAAAGGGAGTAAGTGAACCTGCTGCTTTAGTATCAGCAAACAAAGCTTTAAGAACTTGTTTGAGTTGCACCTTCGTCTTTAGGTTTTATAGCTTTCATCAGTTGTAAGATGGCACCACACACAGATCTATCAAAAGTTGGGTTTGAGGGTTCTGGTATGGTTGAAAACCTGCACAAGGCCAGCGCTCCACAGTATCACCAGCAGCAGGTCCAACACCCTCATCATTATCATTATCGGCAGCAACAGACTCCACCACAAACAAATTTTGTCGAAGTCATTGAGTGTTATGAAGCAGTTCGTAAGTATGGTGGTGTATTGGAAGTTGAGAAGCATCACTACAAGCAGTCTCCACCACCAAGAATCAATAGCTATGATGCAGCACAAATGTATGATGGTGTGTTGTTTGTAGATAACAATCCCAGGAAGAAGCAGAACATGCTTCGTAAACTTTACTACTAGTCTTGATATCTATCTCGAACGCAGCTCAATACCTATGTATCCTTCTACACATACTTTCTCTTTGTTGTTTTACTTGCCAGTAGTATCCTCTTTCTCACACTTGTTCTAGTAACTTGTAGCAGATTCTCCTTTACAAAAGGAGGTAAGCTGTTAACATGTCCATATAGTTCACAACGTGATGTATACAACTTTTTTCTAGTTTCTACTATAAGGCTTGAGATATCCAACTATGTGGCTTCTTCTTGATCCAAATAGTTCTTAATTCTATCCAGAAATCTTATTCGGATTCTACCTAAAATCTGTTTAACCTCAGAAAAGTACGCAAAAACATCGCAAACGCATTTTTCTTGATAAAGAAAACAATCAATATGCATTTGAAATTTGGCAAATCATCTAAAAACCTCTGGTGTATAACAGAAAGTGTTGGGGTATATATCACCATAATATTCACAGGTTGATAGGCAGAAAGCAAAATACAAGAAGCATCTGAACTGCAATTGAAAACCCACTCAACAATTTATAGAAATCGAAACCACCAAGTAATCTAACACTCACCCTGCACTTTCTGCATCGCCACAAACTGTACAATGTCCAGCGCTACCCTGTAAGCGCCATTGTCAACATCTAGTATCTGCCAAACCATATAAGTACAAGAAATCTGAGATTCAAAGAAGTAGAGAAGTGAGAATAAATCCCCAAGAACAAAGTCAATCCAGAAAATCAGTAGCAGTGGTGACTATCACACTTAATCTTAATCACTTGGAATACATGAGTGTTAATAATGATTGATCTTGGTGGACTTGAACCATAATCACCTTAGGCCATAAGAATCATAACTTCATTACCCAAGAGCTCTACCAAATTTGATCTAAAGATCTTGATTTGGTTATATATAATTACCAAGCCTAATCATGGTGCAGACCGTAAATTCAAACCCCCCAAGATTACAGATCAATTTACCGTAAAATTTCGAAAGCCCTAGATTCCAAATTTTCAAAGTCGACTAATATCATCAAATTAGGGTTTAACAGCTTCAAAAAGACTTCAAAATAAACGAGAATCAACCCTAAATACAAGTTGAATTAATCATACATACACAGATCGAGCAAAAAAAAACCCGACTCTCCAGTATCCTCCATGTGTGTTAGCAAAAGAGGGGAAATGAAAAGGAATTATTGAGAGATACATTTCAATCTGCAGATGGACATCCGACCTACAAATGACCGTCCATATTTTCTTGATAGAACCCGACATCTAATAGTCAAGATTCCTTGAAGGGGAAGGATCAAATGACCCGACATGTTCTTCTTATAAAGCTCTACATTCCTACTAAAAATGAGCGCATTCCGAAACGTATAAGATCACCATCTACCACTTTGAAAATCAATCGTTAAAGATTAACAGTTGAAATTTAAACTTCATGGATGGTGAGGTTTCGAACCTCGAAATGTACTTATTTTTGGTAGATATATAGAGATTTATAAAAAGAACATGTCACCAAAAAATTAGCTTCAAAGTTATTTTTATTTGGGTTTTAAAAAGACTAACAGGGGGTAGTCAATTGGGATTTATATAGATTTTCATAGACTGTGATTCCCGGAGACTCTCTGGAAGTATAGAGATTTCTAGTGATTTCAAAAGAGATTTCCAGTGATTTTAAAAGAGAATTGTAGAGAGTCTCTGGGACTTGTAGATACAAATCTAATGAATTTCTAGAGAGTTTCTGTGATTTGTAGAGATAAAAAGATTAAAATATTTAATCATAAATTCAAAACATCTACCAACTTTTTTATTATGCACGTTACACAATTAACACAAGTATCATGAACACTTAATAAAATTTATTTTATTTGTCAAAATTAAAAGCTCATTGTTGTCATGTGCCTAAGTTTTCATTCTCTTTATTCCACTCATCCCACATTTTATTTGTTATGTTATCTCGCCACTGATTAGCATCTTCTCGTTGTTGTCTCTGAGTTTGATTTTGGGAAAGATTGTCTTCATGATCTATTTGTTCAGTGGAAGAATCCGGTTCCTCTTCACTTTCATCAATTGGAAATTCATCGGAACGACATTCTTTGCGTAAAAAGTTATTTAGTCCTGCACATGCCAAAACTATTTCCGCTTGTGTTTTGTATGGAAACAGCGGTGCACTCTTAAATATTAAGAAGCGTGATTTGAATACACCAAATATTCTCTCAACTACATTCCTTAGAGATGCATGTCGAAGATTGAACAATTCATCAGCTTTTACTGGTTACCGCCCGGAACCTGAGTATTCTTAAAGATGATAACGAACACCACGGTATGGATCTAAGAACTGGCGTCGGTTTGCAAATCCACAATCCACCAAATAAAATTTACCTAATTTTTTATGATTAACTTAATCATTATATGCATAATAACCAAATTCAAAGAGATTACTACAAATAAATTATGTATAATTACCTTGCGGAATGGTGAGTCCGTTCCTCCTTGTTAAAGCATCATTTAGAATCTTTGCGCCATGAGAAGACCCTTCCCACCCACTCAACACATATATAAATTCTAAATCAAAATTGCATGCAGCTAAATATTTTTGAGATAATACTCCTTTACGATTACAATAAGCACTCACACCCCTGCCATTTATCATTGCTGGAATATGAGTACCATCCATAGCTCCAATGCAATCCTAAAACAAGTTTAAAATTGCATGTTGTAATTATAATCTTGAGTAATATATATGTATGCATATATAAAAAAAATAAAAAATAAAAATCATTGTTACCTTAATATAAGGATAAAATCGTGTACTTTTTTTTATTTTCAGTTGGGTTGTTCTCGAGGGGATAGCCATCATCAGCGGCGATAAGGTATTCAAGGCCCTCAATATTTGATTGAAGTTTGAGCTGACCGTCCAACGAGATCGACAAAATGTATCACGAACGACGGCATACCGAGAATTTTGACCAACAATAAGTAAGAATGTGCCAAGCATTTCTTCAACAGAGATAAAACGTGTATCTTGTACATGCGTTCTTTCTCTAATTATATGGCATAGTTTTTGAAATACAGATGGATACATTCGATATTCTCTCCGAAAGTCTTCAGGATCATCCATTAGTACTCTCTATATATAAGTGTTCCCAAATCTCGTAATTGGTATACGAGGTATTGGTCTTTCAGTTTGGCTTATGATTTTCGTCGATTCCATTATCATCTTTAGCAAATTATATGATGCTAAGAAAATAATTAATCATCTCGACTAATGGATGTCTCACTACTTTCTTTTTCTTGGATTTCTCCATCAGTTTTTTCATTGCTTTCTTCTGTCATCCAATCTTCCTCATCTAATATTTCTTCAATATTAGATATCTCCATGCCTAACTTGCGCGCCCATTATGCTCAGGTTAAATCCCACTACTTGATTAAGTTTGCCATTAAACTTGTGCGCCCAGTATGCTCTTTCCATTAGTATCAAACCACATACTATTACCAAAGGAAAGGTTTTTCTGTTCTAAAAGCTAAAAACATTGGAAATTTGATAAATTAGTATCTTTTACAACGTATATCAATTTTAGGGATTGAATAAAGAATGGGGTACCTGTAAAACACCATATATAACAAGAGTAGTCATGATTTCCAGCCACAGCAAAAACCCTTTCCAAAACACTACTATAATTTTGATTTCAAGAACTTCAGATTTGCATACCTTAAACACCGCCATAGATTTAAGTAACTTTAATTTTAATTATCTCATTCAAACACTACTAGTTCAATACTGAAATCCCCAAAATCAGTAAGAAAAATAAAATAATTAACCCTTTTTTGTTCAGAGAAAGAAATATGAACAGACGAAGAAGAGAAGGAAGATGTATATATACCTCTACAACGAGGAGAAGGTTTATTAGAGTTTTGTTATCGTCAAATTGTATTGAAATCCCAAAAATAAATCGACCCAGGATTCTTCGTATTAAAAAAATAAATTTAACCCCATTTTTCAGAGAAAGAAATATGAACAGACGAGAAGAAGAGGAAAAGATGAATACCTCCACAGAGAGGGGAGGAACGAAGAAGAAGATCGATGAGAAATAAGGAAGAAGAAGAAATAATAACGCAAGAGGGAGTTAGGAATAGTTGTGGGTGAAATTTGGTCGTTGTCTGAATAATGGAGACCTTTGGATTATATCCATTTATCCAAATTTTCAAGTCTATCAAAATATCACCTATAAGGGAGAGATTTCACTCATGCATATTTTCATCCAAAAAGTCTCACAAAATCTCAATAAGTAACAAATCCATGATTTAAAGTCTTAA
>JAJJMC010020037.1:763676-814146 GCA_023531435.1 Papaver californicum
AGATGTTGTTAGTCAATTGAGATTTCCAGAGAGTCTCCCAAACTCTCTTGTTATTGGATAGAGACTTTTTCCAAGTCTTTTAAATTCTCCCAAACTCTCTTGTTATTGGATTAAGATTTGCTAAAAGTCACTCAAACACTCTTGTTATTGGATTAAGACTTTAAAATCATTGATTTGTTACTTATTGGGATTTTGGAAGACTTTTTTGATGGCATGAGCAAAATCTCTTCCTTATAGGTGATATTTTGAGAGACTTGAAAACTTGGGTAAAACAGATATAATCGAAATGTCTTCATTCCTCAGCCTTATCTAGATGATCAATTTACATTTAATTTTAAAATATAAATAGTTTTTTTAATAAAATTAAAAAAAAATCTAATTCAAAAAAACACTTTTATTTTAAAAGTTAAATAAAATAAAATTCAAGTAAAAATTAGAAGAATTTTATAATTCTATTTGAAAATTTTAAAATAAATTTTAAAAATAATAAAAAATTAAAATTAAAATTAAAATTAAAATAATTACTCATTAATGGTTTCCAACTAAATGAGTAATTATTCATTTGACTAGGTCCCAAATATGGTATTCGACATTTCACGACCCTATTAATGGTCATTTTAACCGGATCCAAAAATAAAATAACCCGTAAATATTTTCCAAAAATAATAAGAAAAATAAATAAATAGAATTAATTAACATATTTATTGGAAAATGGATATTACAAAAAAAAATCTACAATATTTAAAGATGAATTATCCCATTAGAGAATCAGTACAATACAAAAATAATACTATTACTATGTGAATAAATTATATCGTGCTCTAATTCTTCGTGTTTCTTTGATAAATTTTCCATGAAGTCATAAATTCTCTTTAATGCTATTTGTAATGTTTCTTCACTCATATTAGCAAAGCAGACCCTAAACCAACCAGGTTCATTGCAATGACACGATGAGCCAGGTGATATATTCAATTTGACTTCATTCACCATTGAATTCCAAAGTATCAACTCACTTCCTCTTGTTGCATCCTTCAAAAATGGACTTAAATTCATCCAACAAAATAATCCAGCATTTCCTTCTAAACACTCAATTCCAGCTTTTCTTAGTCCATCAATAATCAAACCATATCTTTTCCTCAATCTTTCTCTGTTAGTCTTAATATAATTTTCGGTAAATTTGGGGTCCGATAGCATTGAGGCAAAAAGATTTTGTATTTCCGATGACACTAAACTAAAACTTGACATTCTTCTTGTAGTTGTCACAACTTTATCATTGTATGAATAAATAGTTCCAACTCTAAACCCCGGTAACCCTAAATCTTTTGATAAACTATAAACAATATGAACTATTTCTGCGTCTTTGTAATTTCGTGCTTCTAGTATTTCTGCAACGCTAACGAATTATGTCGAAGAAAAAACTGACCCTGAGTATATTTCATCGGACACGAGATGAATATTTTTACGTTAACGAAGTCGAGTATCTCTTCGAGCACTGTATGTTTCATTGCTATACCTAATGGATTTGATGGGTTTGTGATCAGAAGTCCTCTAACTTTTAGGTTCAGTGATGCAGCTTCTTTGCATGCATCTTATGATGCTTGTGGAGTAACTTCAAAGTTGTTCTAGCTGTTGCAATAAACTGGAAAAATTTTCACGCCAATTCTCCATCTTAAGCATAGAGATATTGATCATTAAATCAAATATTTTACACTTTTTTAATCTCTACAAATCACAAAGACTCTCTAAAAATCCATTAGATTTGTATATACAAGTTGCAGAGACTCTCTACAATTCTCTTTTAAAATCACTGAAAATCTCTATATTTTCAGAAAGTCTCCGTGAGTCACTAAAAATAAAAATCTATGAAAGTCTATATAAATCTCATTTAACTACCCCTGTAATACTGGTTAATTATTTGCCTGATTGGCTAATTCGGAGCCAAATAAACAAGAAAATGCATGAAAATGCTGATTGAGGTTCCCATCAAAGCAGGCTAGCGAGGAGCACTCATTTTATCCTATACAGACCGTTTTAATTGATTTCATGATTCTAACTTTTGCGACGTTTATAAGTGTTCCTATCTGTTTTGTAGTTCATCAGGTAGCAACTGTTAGTGTTGCTAACTAATTTTCAGATTATTCAGTTTTCTAATTTGGATCAATTGAACACCAGTTCGATATTTTTTTATCGATTTTAACGGGTCAAAAATGAAATCGGGGACTGTATGCATCTGATTATGATCTTAATTTCGAAAACTAACTGTCAATTGTGTTCCAATTTGATCAATTTGTGATGAATATTAAAAAAATTGAGAAAAACATTACGACCTTTATAAGTGTTGTTATCTGTTTTATTATTAGTTCATCTGTTAGTTTAACGTTTTATAAACGACTGTTTATCGTGTTGTGAAGGAGGAATAGGTCACGGTTCCGTATTGACAGTTCGTGACAGCCTTTTTCTGGTTCTTTTTCCTTGCACAAGCATAATTTGTTGGGGACTGTATGTATCTGATTATGATCTTAATTTTAGGAATTAATGATCAATTGGGTTCTAATTTGATCGAATTATGATGAGATTAATTTTTTTTTAACCCAATTCTATTTCTGACATTTCAAGTTTTCTCATCATATAGAAGCCTCCCTTTGGTCGGCAAATATAAGTGAGGTTGAATCACAAGCAGCTAATTTATTCATAAATACATGTACGATTACATTTGTTTGATAGAAACTCGCACAAATACAAACACACAAAAACACACGATATATGGTACATTATTGCTGCAGACTGGATAGTAAGAACTAGAATTCTTATCGATACTGTGACTCATAGGGAAGAAGATTGATTTATGGATAGAATCAAATATGCTTACATCTGAACAGATGACTTTATATGATGCTTATTAATCTATTTTATGATTTATTTTATTATTATTTTGACTCTCATGTTTTATGATTTCAACACGGAATTCTTAGATATATATTTGGGTAATCAGATGAGTACGCGATTAGCTGATGATGATCAACAATTGCGGCCAAAGTAGCAGAAACACATCTTCTTGCCATTACGAGTGTGGCAAGCACCATGGGCAGCATCTTCCCAGTTCTTACACTGTCTATTACACCCTTGAGTGTTTCTACAACTTCCTGACCAAGTTTGGCTAACCCTTTCACATAGTCTAGCTGCACTACACGTATTGAAGTATCAGAAACACATTTTCTTGCCATTTCTTGTATGGCAAGCTCCATTCCTTGCTTTCTCCCAAGTCTTGCACTGGTTGTAGCATCCTCAAGTGTTATTGCATGACCCTGACCATGTCTGGCTTGCCCTTTCACATAGTCCTTCCACTGAAATTAATATTTCCAAACAATCATTATTTTTAGATTAATATAGTTAAACATAAACATTTGAGAAGATTTAAGTAATGCAACAAAACTATGTAATAAATTATTTACCAGGGGCAGTGGTGGTGCTGATAACTGCAAAAACAAAGACGATCAGAGCTAAGAAGCTTGCAGATTTCTTAACTATATAAGCCATTTCTTGTGACAAGCGAGCTATTGGCTAAGTATATTGTGTTGCTTTCTTTGTTTGTTTCTATGTTTTTTCTTTGGTTGCTTGAGACACCAAGAGCTAAATCATCAGCTATTTATAGGAGTTTCTTAAGACCCATTGTATGTGAATGAGATTTTTTTTTTTTCTCTTATAGAGCTTCATGCAGCTAGCTGGACAGAAATGCATATTTTTTTCGGTCATGAATTGATAAGTTGAAATCGTGTTTTTTTATAATTAATATTTGTACTTACGGAGCTCCATGCTAGCTTGGCCAAGTCATGCACTTGCTTAAAAAAAAAGAAGAAGAAAGTCATGCACTATTTTCCTTTGTCGATTATTCCTCTTGACTACGCAACGGTAATTAAGGATAGTTTAAAGTTTTGGGGAGCCAGTAATAAATTTCTCCTTTACCCTAGGCAAAAATCAAATGTTTGCAAGCAAATTAGTCCCTACCGGACACGTCTCTGATCCCTTAAGCAGGCATCATCAGTTCGTCATGGACCTTCGTCAGCTAAGATTGACCAAGCGAAAGATTTCTTTTTATTATTATTTATTATTTATTATTTATGTGAAGAAAATGGTTATATTAAAAAGGAAACTTCAAAAGAGATTACAATTATCCAATACCAATGAAGGATTTCCAACTAAATATAACATAATTATATGTGATTCCAAAGATCTAAACTAATACACCACTAAATGATAGTGGACATACGTAAGTGATTTCCTCTCCGGTCTTGATTTTTCCTCCAAAAAATAATTTTCTTTTTTCTTTTTATATCATCCTGAAATAACAATAAGTAATAAAACCTAAATTTTCTTATTCTTATATATAAAAATAATCTTACAGCACGCCAAAAATTCGCTCTGTAGAATTTGAAAATTGTTAGAACTATAACACATAAACACTCTTCTACCGTAGAAGTATTGAGATTATAAACATAATTACTATATCCTTCTGCTTGAATAGATAAGATACCATGAAACGGATTTTTTTTATTTGTTTTGGTTTCTTTTGCTTTTAAGCTTTATAAGACCATTAATAATGTCTTCCATGGTTATATCGGAAATTCAACCCCTGATTGAGTATAATTAGCAAAGCTATCAGATGTCTTTATTAAGACATAATCAACTTTGGGTTCTATTGCTTAGTATAACTAGATTTGTGTATATGCTATGCACCATATTTATTTTTTTTATTTATTTTCTTTTCTTCTTTCCTTTTTTTTTTTTTTTTTGTAGATTTTTGGGTTTTCTTTGTTTGACAATGAGAACATACTGTTGTTGAACCTCCGATATTATGTTGTGTCAACTCCATCAATGGTACAATTAAAAAGTTTACCACAGTCGTACCTATGAGAAACAAATTATATGCTTAGTTTTGAATAAATATCATTAAAATAAATTAACTTGTACATGGAAATTCTTCGTCGAAATAGAATTTCCAGTTTCAGCTTGTTTCATTTCATCGTCTTTATGGTTTAGTGACAATACAATAATGCGAAGTAGTAGCATAAATCAAATAACAAATAACCATCACCACTTTTCTTATTACATACACTGAGGAACTCTTACCATTTAGCATGTAATTCTAAACAAAATGTAAGTTTTTTTTATTTGCGACACAGGTAGTTAGTTTCAATATAAAAGATATATATATCCCAAATTATGAAAATAACAATTAAGAGTTACCTTTCTATTTTTTTCCCTCTTATGCAGGCTTATTCTATTTTTACGAGATCGTTGAATCATGCGATTTTCCATAGATTTATTTTTTGACGTATTTGCTCCATAAGAAAAACAATGTAATTCTAAAATACAATTAAACAACATCACCAATCATACTAATAATTAAAAATCAACACAAAATCAATGGACCTCATAAATTAAAGTAACTACAATTTGCTTTAAAATTTATGTCTGTGTAACAGATAATTGACAACTTTTGTTGCGATCATAGCATAGCCAATACATATTGTGAGTACATACAAAGAAATAATGAAACCTGATCGAAAGAGGAAACAAAAAAATGAATCATAATTATATTCATATGGAGTCATAGAACAATATTCGGTGTTAGCTTTGGTGAGTCATAACTACAATTTGCTTTCATACTTATGTCTCTGTCAAACTATATACAACTATCAAGTTTTATATTATGTTTTGCTTCTAGGGATTGAAATATATGGCGTATTTGGTGTAAGTAGTTTGTGTAATGCAAACGAATGAACAATATCATATACTTGCAAATCTGAGAGCAATGTTAAATTTGATCTTAGTTTGCATAGTTGGTTTGTGCATTTTAAAAATGGTATGCTGGTAGTTTTGCTTTATTTACAGTACTGTTTAGTATTTATTATTTGATCGGTTCAACAAAATAACTTCTGACATAAATAATACCCTTCATGTAAAGACAGTATACGTTTTATCAAATTCCACCATAAAAACTTATACCTTTTAAAAAAAAATACAAACCTTTTATGTCAGACGTTGTTTTCTTGCTAGTCGATATTTTTCTCATTCCTAATAAGTTTTTCTCCATTACCAATCTTTTATCTTGGATTATAGCAGTAGTTATTTCTTTGAAAATATTATTTTGTTGAAGTTTGATAAATCTTAATGCTGGATAGAATGTATTTTTGAGTAACATGCCGAGTCTTAAGCTCATAGCAAATGAAACTCAACTAATTGATTGTGATGAAAGTTTTGATATAAATTGTATAGTAAAATTTGTTTTGAATTGTTTGTAGAGTTCTTTATGTTAATATGATGTTTTTGTAGTTTATGTAAACTATATATAGACTACAAAAGAAAAAGAAAAAAAAAGTTAATAGAGTTTAAAAATATTTGTGGTTTACCATAAATAAGAACCCTCAATTGGGGAATACTCCTACAAATTGGGAGATACTCACGGTTACATGGGGCTTAATATTGGCTAAAGGGATATTTTTCCTAATAATAAAACATCCATATTGCCCTTACCCTAATAAAAAAAAAGTATCCCCCTTCGTTGTTATTTTCACCACCGCCTCCTTCTTCTTCTCCTCTTCTTCTCCTCTTCTTCTCTTCTTCCATAATTTTTTTGTTTCATTAATGATTCTTAAAATTTCTTCGACGATTAATTCCATGTATAAAAATGCCTAAAATGAAACATTGTTTTAGGCTTTAAATTAAAAATTAGGGCAAATATGGGGGTTTTGTGTTGCAGCCGGCATTGGTTAGATTATGAATGCAATATCGACTTTTGCAGCCGACATTGGTTGTATTATGAAGGCAATACCGGCATTTGAGAAAGAATTTAACTTTTGAAATTCCACCATGTCTTAATAGAAGCTGGCATTGCTTGGAGTGAAGCCACAATGCCGGCTGTTGAGAAAAATCTCTGCCAAGAATTTTGGCACAACCGGCATTGATTGCTTTGTATTCAAGGCAATGCCGGCTGTACAATAGGCATTGACAAAAAAATAAATAAAAAAGAAACTCTCATATCATTCAAGTTCATTCAAATCTCCCAAATTTTTCTTCTTTTTCTAAAACTAATATTTAAAAAGATAAAGAAGAATCATCTAAGTTTAATCTTAACGACACTTAGGGAATACTCAAGAGTATTTTAGCCATTGCGAAATTTATTTGGATATGGGGTTCTTCAAATTATTTCATAATGTTTTTTTTAGTATCCCCCAATTTATGGGAGTATTCCCCAATTGATGGTTCATAAATAATATGTTTCCTTTTTTTATCAACACGGTTAGTTAAAAATATTAATTAAGAATTAAATAGAGTTTAGGAGTTATGTGGTTTACCATATATAGTTTTTCCTTTTTTTTTTGTCCAACACTTTTGTTTTAGTTAAAAATATAGAATTAGCCATAGTCGTTTATTAAAGATGATTAAACGTAGCCGTCGATTTGAGGTGTTTTCCATCCATTACAGATGACGTTGACCCGTTACAATTAAATATGAGTTGTAAAAGATGTGAATAATTTTTAAACCTAATAGCCAATAAAAAAATGGGTTTCATTTATCCCAGAATATTTGCAGCAATCAAACTTTGAATGCTTTCACCAAAATTGTCACATCACAAAAGACCTATTTCGAAAAATAAAAAACGAGGTTCTACCGTCGTTCAACATGAGAACTTTATTTGTCTAAACCTTTAAGTGTTTATATAATAATACTCTTTCCTTTTGATCTAAGAAAATACCGACTCCATATATCCATAGTGCGGCGGGAATTTAGGGGTTGACTCCCACTAAAAAAAGTTGGAGTCTCTATTTTTTCCAATCAGATTAGATTTTTTATTGGAGGGTGTAGGTTGGATCAATAGTTGGGACTGCCAACAGGGACAAGGCCAGGTTTATAAAAGAGTGGGTGTAAAAATATAACACAAACTGGATTGGGTACAAAATGGTCTTAGGAGTCCATTTTATGATTAAAAAAAAGCCAAATGGCAATAATTGAATTTGGAACTTAGCTGGCCTGATTGGTATGCAATTGTACACCCATATTTTATATTGATTCCGCCCCTGATTGTCAAGTTAGCTGGCTATGCTCATAAGAGTTAGGTGAGAGCTTCCACAGCGGTACGAGTATACTCAAAGAGTAAAGAGTAAAAAGTTTGATCTTTACTTCGCCTTAAACGTAACTGATAGAAAGTAAACTTTGATCAGGCGTAGCCCCAGACGAACACCCCATCAGGCGTTCACCTAGACGGTGAATCATCAGGCGTAGCCCCAGATGAACGCCCCATCAGGCGTTCACCTAGACAACCGCCTGGTGAATCTTCAGGTGTAGTCCTAGACACCCGCCTGATGGGGCGTTCACCTAGACAACCGCCTAATCAATTTTCAGACGCACGTCTAAGAGCACGCCCAAGTGACAGGCGTAGCCCTAGACAACCGCCTGATGGGGCGTTCACCTAGACAACCGCCTATCAATCTTCAGACGCACGTCTAGGTAAACGTCTGGCACGAGACGGAGAGCCAGTGTCATGCCTGGCACGAGACACACGGGTAAGTTAACGCTCCACCGTATTTGTGTTTGGTCCAGTTCTCGGATCAAATATGATCCGAAACACTGGCAAAAGTGGACCAAAACCCAAATATACTCGCACCACTGTGATTGATTTTATCCGGACTAAAGATCAAATTTGGGTTTGGTCCGGAATTCGATCGCCGCACTGTGGAAGCTCTGAGAATATTATATCAAAGAAAAGAAAGAAAAAAAAAAGAAAAAATAGACATAATCAACCATTATATATATACAGGACATTCACTACGAAAAAAATATATTATATATATATATATATATATATATATTATATATAAAGAAGAAGGGTGTCTATCTTTCGGATATATCCGATCGTCTAAATTATGATCCTATGACAGAGATCGATCGATTTGTAAGATATATAGCCGTCCATTAGATCATCTATATAGATATAAGGTCAAAATATATATCCGTCCGTTGAATCTTTAGATTTACGGGCAAGATTTTATTATTTTTAGACGATAAAAATTATATCGCAGCCCAGGATAAAACTAGCCATAGCATAGCCACTGATCCTAAACACAGCTAACCTTAATTTTTTTCTAATTAAAACACTGACCATATCCTACAATATCTGATTAACTCTCCCCTCATGCCTCGAATCTTTTCATCTTTATTCAGGGACTAACTCCAACCAAGATTAAGAACGTGTAGTTGATGGTTGGCCATTAAAAATTTCTTGGTCACTGTTTATTAGCCTACGTTAACTAAAAATTGATAGTCTATATTTAAATTCCCTTATTATGTGTCTTACTCATATTATGTTTGGCATCTTCTTAGGATTGATTTAGTCCACCATTGTTTATCATTTCGTAGCATACATTAATATATGAAAATCTTATTCATCAAAATCTTATTAAATAAAAAGGAGTTACTACAATCTATGATCCATATGAAAAACGCATGGTTCTATATTACGTGTCTAATATAATTAGATTTTTTAATCTAATTTATTTTTTAATAAAAAATAATTAATACTAATATTAAATATTAATTTTAAAAAGAATATAAGAAATATGGTCCGGGGGTCTCGGCTAATTTGATCTGACTAACAAGTCACCTGCTAATCCTAAACATGACTAACCTTAAATTTGCTATGATTAAATTTCCTAATACAATTAGATTTCTTAATCTAATTTAATTTTCTAATTAAAAACGGCTAACATCAATATAAAATATTAATTTTTAAAAGAATTTAGGGAATATGTCGAGGTCATAGGGCCCAACTAATTTGACCCAGCAACGAAACACCGACTAATTTATAGACACAACTTCCGAGTCGTAGACTCGGATAGTAATCTAGAATATAATAAGAAGTGGTGTCTAAAAGGACGGACCACATTATCCGAAAAAGGCATCGGACAAATGGCTTTGTCTTCTGGCTAAATGAGACACAGGACAAGCGAGATCGAGATTGACCGACGGCTGTGATTATACCTTGGCCCAGCAATTTTGTGAACTCTGTCATGGCCTATCTATAGCTGTCATGGTTTGTATATTAGTCGGTTTTCTAATTAGCCACTGACCAAACTTTCACTCTAATAAACTGTTATGTGCTACGTGGGTTAGTAAGTGGTTAGTATTTGAATTAGTCTTGTTGCTTAGTGGGTCAATGTCATGTTAGTTGAGTAATGGTTGCTATTTATTTTCCTGTTCTTTAGCAAGAGTTGTTTAGTGGTTAGATGGCTATAAATTAGTAGCCGTAAGAGTAGAAATGGATATATTGGAAACCTACACAACCTCTCTTCTTCTCTACTTCTTTCCCATTCCAAATTCTTTCTTATCAGTGGTATCAGAGCCAGGTTCCCAGGTTCCAACCATGGACACTCGCGGCAAAACGAATGCAGAATTTCGCAACGAAGTCAATGAAATCTTGACACGACACGAGAGTAGTTTCGATCAGGTGAATTCTGCCTTACAAGCAGTATTAACCGAGCTTCAAGCCCTTCGAATCTTCCGAAGCCAGAACCCTACCTCTCCCGAAATCAACCCATTCGGCCGTGATGAATCTTCACATCCACATGCCTCTCGTTCAAACACCATCCAAAATGACCAGTCTCATCAACATCTCAAGTTGTCTTTTCCAAGGTTTAACGGAGACGACCCGACCGGATGGATTTACAAGGCAGAACAATACTTCGAATTCAAAGGAATTGCACCAGAACAACAGGTTCATCTGGCCTCTTTCCATTTAGAAGGCATTGCCCTGCAATGGCACAGGTGGTGGACAAAATTTCGTGGACCACTTACCTGGGATGAGTTCACTAGGGGTGTCCAACTCCGATTTGGTCCAACCGATTACGAGGACCCAGCAGAGGCCTTGTCTCGCCTCAGACAGACCACCACTGTAGCAGCGTATCAAGAAGCTTTTGAAAAGCTTTCCCATAGAGTTGAGGGCCTGCCAGAAAGTTTCCTCATAGGTTATTTTATTACAGGACTTCGAGACGAAATTCGCATAGACGTAAAAATTAAACAACCCCGGACCTTGGCAGATGCAATAGGCGTGGCTCGGCTGATCGAGGAACGAAACCAACTACAGAGGAAGCCAAACCAGGTAACTCGTTTCCAACCAGCTTCATTAACGCCAAAGGCGTCACACAATTCCACAGCTGGAGTACTCGGGCCTTCCCCAAACCAGCGTATGAACCATAACTCGAATGTTCATCCAGCAACATTCCGCCGAATCACCAATCAAGAGGCACGCGAACGACGAGAGAAGGGATTATGTTATTATTGCGATGAGAAGTTTGTTGCTGGCCATCGTTGTGAACGACCACAATTATTCATGATCGAGGATTCAGCCCACATGAACACCGAGGATGTCGAAGACACTTGCCAAGAACAAGAACAACAGGAAGTTGTACCAGAAGTATCTTTTCATGCAATTGCAGGTACCGAACACCCACAAACCATACGCCTTCTGGGCAGGCTGAAAACCAAGAATGTGATGGTACTAATAGATGGTGGCAGTACGCACAACTTCATTGATCAAGCCATAGTCTCGAAGTTTGGGCTACCAGTGATACGAGATAAGACATTCGAAGTAATGGTGGCTAATCGCGAGAAGATAGAATGCGCAGGACAGAGTTGTGGAATCACCCTTACCATTCAAGGACATTCCATCACTGCGGACTACTACATTCTTCCTGTTGCGGCATGCCAACTGGTCTTAGGAGTACAATGGCTTAAGACTCTTGGACCCATCGAGATGGATTACCAGCACCTCACCATGAACTTCAAGAAAGGAGGAACTTCCTATACCTTCTAGGGTCTGAGACGAACCAACATGGAAGCTCTGTCTGAGAAGGAATCCAATGGGCTACAGGGAATTGGATTATTTTGCCACATAATTTCCTCCAGCAACAGCAGTCTCTCCAGCAACAGCAGTCTTCAACAAAATTCATACCCATCTGAGGTAGTCCAACTCCTAGCTAAATTCTCTTATGTGTTTGAAGTACCCACCACGCTGCCTCCAAAACGGTCCCATGACCATCAGATTCCCCTACAGCCGAGCACAGGACCAGTAAGCGTGAGACCATATCGATACCCTTATTACCAGAAAAATGAGATCGAGAAGATGGTTAAAGAGCTCTTGCAATCCGGGTTGATACAGCCAAGTAACAGCCCATTCTCTTCACCAGTCCTGTTAGTAAAGAAAGCTGATGGTGCTTGGCGATTTTGTGTGGATTACCGAGCTTTGAACGACATCACAGTCAAAGATAAATATCCAATTCCAGTTATCGACGAGCTATTAGACGAACTCCATGGAGCCAAATTCTACTCTAAATTAGACTTACGATCTGGATATCATCAAATACGAGTGCACGAAAATGACATTCCTAAAACAGCATTCCGAACACATGAAGGCCATTACGAATTCATAGTGATGCCCTTCGGCCTCACTAATGCACCAGCAACCTTTCAAAGTCTCATGAACGATATCTTTCGTCCATATCTCCGGAAATTCGTTTTGGTTTTTTTTGATGACATTCTCATATATTCCAGGTCCTGGAAAGACCATCTCACACACCTAGAACTTGTTCTCCAACTCCTAGCAACTAACAGTTTGTTTGCAAAAGAGTCGAAATATCGATTTGGTGTTCTACAGGTTGAGTACTTGGGCCACATTATTTCGGAGCAAGGTGTGTCAGTTGATCCAACCAAAATCCAAGCTGTCCTCGACTGGCCAACACCGACAACAGCTAAAGGAGTTCGGGGGCTCCTCGGATTAGCAGGCTACTACCGGAAGTTTATCCGAAATTTTGGGTGTATGGATTTTCCTTTGAACCGTCTCTTAAGTAAGGAAAGATTTCACTGGAATGAAGCAGCAGCAACGGCCTTCCGACAACTGAAAGAAGCACTCACCTCTCCACCAACTTTATGCCTTCCTGATTGGTCTCAACCATTCGTGATCGAATGCGATGCTAGCGGAATTGGACTCGGTGCAATTCTCACCCAACAGAACCGACCAGTAGCGTATTTCAGCGAAGCATTGAAAG
Source organism: Papaver californicum (assembly GCA_023531435.1). NCBI lineage: Eukaryota > Viridiplantae > Streptophyta > Magnoliopsida > Ranunculales > Papaveraceae > Papaver > Papaver californicum. The sequence continues at coordinate 776,777 of JAJJMC010020037.1, forward strand.
GATCAACCTTGGAATTATCCACCTACGAGAAAGAAATGTTGGCCATCATCAAAGCGATCAAGAAGTGGCGCCCGTATCTGCTTGGAAAAGCATTTACTGTCCGCACTGACCACAAAAGTCTTAAGTACATATTGGAACAACGTATTACTACACCAGCACAAGCGCGTTGGATGCCAAAATTACTTGGTTATGATTACAAGATTGAATACAAAAGTGGTCCAGACAATAAGGGTGTAGACTCCTTGTCTCGAGTAGTTGAATTCCAATTCCTATCACTTTCCATGCCGAATGCAGATTGGTGGTCCATACTACAGAAGGAAGTCCAACAAGACTCATTTTATGAGAAACTACGGGAGCGCAGCACCCCCCAATCAGGCCACAAGTTGCTGCAACACGATGGCATATGGTTCAAGGGAGACAAAGTTTTTTTGAATTCCACCTCCAGCTTGATTCCAAAGATACTTGCTGACAGCCATGCATCTCCAATTGGTGGGCATTTTGGATTTCATAAGACACTCGCCCGTATCAAGCATAACTTTGTTTGGCCTAGCATGCGTCAAAGGTTGAAAGAATTTCTCCAGCAATGTGACGTTTGCCAGCGGTTCAAAACTGACTGTATGAAGCCAGCAGGGTTGCTTCAACCGTTGCCAATCCCTCACCAGATGTGGGCTGATGTCTCCATGGACTTTATTGAAGGCTTGCCGTCTTCTAATGGGTACACTTCCATCATGGTTGTTGTCGATCGTCTCACCAAATATGCTCACTTCATAGCCTTGAAACACCCCTTTACTGCTGTAACCGTCGCCAAGGCATTTGTCGCTAACGTGGTTCGTCTACATGGAGTTCCCACATCCATCGTGAGTGACCGTGACAAGGTATTCATTAGCTCTTTTTGGCAAACATTGTTTCAGTTACAAGGAACCAAGCTGTGTATGAGCTCCAGCTACCACCCTCAGTCCGACGGACAAACCGAAGTTGTCAATCGTACTTTGGAGCAGTACTTGCGATGTTTTGCTGGTGATCAGCCACGGAAATGGCTCGAATGGATCCCCTGGGCTGAGTTTAGCTACAACACCTCCATTCACTCATCCACCAAGATGACTCCGTTTGAAGCAGTTTACGGCATTCCGCCTCCACGGCCACTGACCTATGTACCAGGCACTTCCCGTGTCCAAGCTGTGGATGAGTACCTGTGTGACCGAGATTCCATTCTGCGAGAACTGCGACACAACCTCCTACAGGCTCAGAATCGGATGAAATGTCAAGCAGACCAACATCGACGCGATGCCTCATTTGATGTGGGAGAGTATGTGTATCTAAAACTACAACCTTATAGACAAACTTCTGTAGCTTTTAGAGGCTCCATGAAGCTCGCGCCGCGTTTCTTTGGACCATATCAAGTCATTGAAAAGGTGGGTTCCGTGGCTTACAAATTGGCTTTGCCCCCTGGTTCTCAAATTCATAACGTGTTTCATGTCAGCCTGCTACGAAAGCATTTGGGGTCAGTCACTTCTACTTCTGCTCAACTTCCTCCTGTCTCGGATACTTCACTCATTCTTCCGCAACCTGAAGCCATCTTAGATCGACGTGTGATTCGCAAAGGAAAATATCGTCCGAAGCCTGAAATCTTAGTGAAATGGGCAGGTGCTTTGGCAGAGGATGCAACCTGGGAAAATGAGTGGCGCTTTACCAAGTCCTATCCAAATTTTCTCCTTGTGGACAAGGATCCTTAAGTGGGAGGGAATGTTATGTGCTACGTGGGTTAGTAAGTGGTTAGTATTTGAATTAGTCTTGTTGCTTAGTGGGTCAATGTCCTGTTAGTTGAGTAATGGTTGCTATTTATTTTCCTGTTCTTTAGCAAGAGTTGTTTAGTGGTTAGGTGGCTATAAATTAGTAGCCGTAAGAGTAGAAATGGATATATTGGAAACCTACACAACCTCTCTTCTTCTCTACTTCTTTCCCATTCCAAATTCTTTCTTATCATAAACCGCTTTATATTTTATCAGTACAAATTTGATATGCGACAGACAACCGGGAATGTCCGATCGAGAGACAAAGAAACCTCACGGACAACCAGGAACGTTCGTTCGTTCATTGTGTTTCCTTATATAATTGGGTTTCCCAATTACGAACAAATCTTGATATAGATATTACACGAGTAGATACCATTGATTGGGAAAAAAAATGAGTCTTTTTCCTTTGATCTTCTTCTTCTCAATCTCCCAGTATTGCACCAAAAATTTAATGGGATAATTAACTTACAACTCTAGGTTTTGATTTCCCATCGAAGATAAAGGAGGGTTAGAATGGGTAAGTTGATGTTACGAAGAAGGTCTGTATTCTGTTCTATCTCTAAGTGTTGAGAAAGACGCACTTTCCATCCCTGAAGTTTATGTTTTATTTTATAATTATAGGGTTTTTTTTGGTGTTTTTGTAAAGATTAAGTCACTGGTAATGGAGACTAGAAATTTTTTGTCGGTAAGTGCATCTTCAGTAGTTCATAACGATACAATTTCAGATGAAGGATCCTGATTCAGAGGATATCACTAGTGGAAAAATAGAAGTTCTACAACCGTCAAGACTGGTCGTAGAATCGCGTTAATCCCGTTTTACAGTCTCTGGATAGTTTCGCAGTTTGAGCGTTTTTTTTACCTACGACCAATATTGGGTCGCGGATGACTTCATTATACAACTGTTTTAACGGTCAAGAGGTGTAGATTTAAGCGGTAGATTTAAATTCTATTTTAAAAATATATATTCAGACCTAGCTGAATCTGTCTGGCTGAAATAATCTGACTGAAACTTAATTGGAACTCAAATGGGACTCAAAATGGAACTCAATTGAAACGCAAATGGGACTTAAAATGAAACTCAAATGGGACCCAAATTAAACTCAAATACAACCTGAATTCAAACTTAAAATGATATTTTCATTCAACATTCATTGTATTCAGTAGGTTCAAAATTACACCAAAAATAAGGATTTAAATCCTGAGTTTAGACAAATATAAGTGCTAGTAGAAAATTAAACACAAATGCAAATTACACAGCAAGTTGGCCTTAACAAAAAATGGAATTCAAAGTGGAACCTTCTTCGGTTGGCGGGAAGATTAAAGACAAGTGTTGTTCCTAGACCTGTAAATACAAAAAAAATTCAGAATTTAACTAAAGGTACTCACTTATATAACAAATAAAAAAGATCTTGCATAATAATGAAATGTAATAATTAAGCTTAAGAACTGACTTAAAATGCATGTTTATGAATTATAGCAGCTCTTAGAAGAAAAGTAAATTCACACTTTCACAGTTCAAAGATAAAGATAAATTGTAATTCAATCTCATTCATTCATAGATAGGAGTTATGCAATAGTTGAAAATTCAATCAACAATTCTGCATGTTTTTGACAGAAGTTAGATAAGTCTTCAACAGTCATGCACATATGTTTTTGAGATTCTTTGTTGGTTGCAGAAATCAGGTCTTGCTCAATGCAATTTGACAACATCCTCACCATTAATGATAGCACTTATAATGGTCAGTTCTACCTTATTTAGATTAAGAGTTACAGGTCACAAAATTGGCTGTTAGACAAGTTTAAAGGAGCTACAGTTCACAGTTCATAAATACAAGAAAGCTTCACAGGTGATCAAAATTGTTCATTTTTGTTAAGTGTTAACCCATGAGATAAATAAGTCTAAATAAACTTTGGAACTGAAATACATAAGATTAAGCTCAAATATCATAAGGAGAGTAGAAAACTTAGATGTTTAAACAATTTTGTTGCTCAGGTAACAAAAACAATGGTAGGTAGGGAAGCTAGAGTATAAGAGCTATAGGATTAAGTTATGCTATAAGAATCTATATGAGCTCTAGCTCACAAGTCACAGATTAAGAAATAACAATTACTGTGATATATCTCACAGCTCATTTATCAGGTCAATTGCAGTTTTAGAATTATACAGGCTTAAGGTCAACATTCGTACAGATAGATATCAAAGAAACTTTATGTGCTTCCAGTGACAGATAACTTTATGCAAAAGGTATCTGAGATTGAATCACGAAAAATTGTATCCGACAACAGGATTTAGCAGATGAAGATACACATATTAAAATATGACCAAGGAACCTTGAACGTTTCTAATAAACAGTTTCCATCAGATGGGTTCTTGTGATTTACGTGACTCCTAGCGGTGCTGGTCCATCTTCTATGTTTCTGAATCTCCACCTCATCAATGGCATACCAAGAAATGAAAGTTACATTCAGAAACAAAACTATATAGTGGCAAATATTTATCTTAAGAAATTACTGGTCAAACTGGTTGTAATACCTGCCACTCGAACTTGATGCTTTCAAATCTAGTTTGTAGCTTTTTCTTTAGACGGACGACTCGCTCTCTGTGTTTGAAGGTACATTCTCTTACGCCATCTATGATACCTGTAAAGAATAGCCGTCATTTAAATGTAACAAGTTTGTTTGTGCTCTTAAAAAAAATTAAGCAAAATAACCTAAGCAAGATATCATGCAGCACCAACATAGCAAGAAGTCTACAAATATTGCACACACACCCTCACACTACTACTAGAAGCATCACAACATGTGTTTAAACAATAAGCACCAGCAGGCTTACACACCATGTATCAACACCAGCAAAATCGAGGAAACCAGCACCAAAAGCCACGGCAAGACAACAAACTGAAACCACGTAACCATACCAATATAGTAAAAGTATGTCCATGAGGACCCCAAGGTTCATCACTTGTTGCATCCAAAAACTAAGCTAAAAATTGAAAAAGTCAGAATAAATACAACTATAAGGGGAAAAAAACTGATAGAGATAAATAGAAATGCAATGTAATGTAATGAAGCATTCATTGATATTTCCAGGGGGGGAAACACAGCTGCAAAATGTATTTGCTATGAATTCCCGTGAAAACTTGTTCTGCCAAATATCTCATTGCCGATAAAACGTTATCTATCCTCCATGATTAGGTTTCAGTACTACCAGTTAGTTTCAAACATTATATCAGAGTGGCTACAACAGATTGTAAATGCTACTGTATTTGGTATCCATTTTGAGTATTCGAGAACCTACATCTAAGCTAGGTCAAATCTAGATCCTAACTGCATGATCATTAAAACAATATGGAGCTTGAAAATGGTAACAGAAACATATCTATCACACACCTGACAATGCCATGGGTGTCGTAAGCCAACCGAGCATCAACTTCGTCTTCGGCTAAAACTCTACCAGAGACTAACTTAGCCAATTCAGACCCAACATTATTCACTAAAGCCTTCAAATACAAATCAATGACAAATCTCAGTTTCCATTTAAAAGTAAAATTTAATCCATCAAAAACAATTTAATTCAAAAAAAGAAAGAAAAAACCTTGATTACGAAACAAGAAGTAAGAGGATATCTCTACTGCATAAGATTATGATTCTGCAAGTGCATATTATTTCAGATCATAAACAAATAATATAAACAAAAAACAAAAATGAACATAAACTAATCCAACTCATTCAATCTTAGCTTCAATCAGGGGTCAAAACTGAACCCCTATAACCTGAAATCATTCACTCACAATCAAAAAAGACAACTTATACTTAATGATAATGACATAATAAAGCTTAACCTTCTCATGTAAACAGTTCGAAATATCTTTTTTACATACCCTCTGATGCAAGCTTTCAACTTCGTTGGAAATTGATCTGAACTTATCGAAATGTCTTTTTTTTTCATCTGTAAAACATTCAAACTCATCTTAACAATCAAGACCTAAAAATTGTAAAATTAAAACCCTAACCCCCAAATTAAAATTCAAAAGAAAAAGAAAAATAAAAAACTTATCATGTATCATATTCCTTAAAGCAAGATACTGCGAATCTCCAACCAACAACATTATTATGAAAATCACTGGTCTCGGATTGTTCTGATTCAACCTCATGTCTTCTTCTACTTCCTGGTTCTGGTTTAGGTTTGTCTTCATTAACCACCTTCACTTCTATTTCTAGTACTACGAAAAATCAGATCTTGATATTCTAGTAGACATGATTCTAGTACAACATTATTTTTTTACTTACTAACTTACACATTGTCATTCAGATTTTCCCGTCTATCACACTGCTTTCGATTCCTTTGACTGGATGACCACGTACGGGGATCCACTATTTCGCCGTCATGTGACTGGTAAACAATTTTGTAATTATCAACAAATAGACTAACTGACATTGTGGTACTGCAGGTATACGATGACTACCGGTACTCAACTAAGTAAAAACATACTTGGGTACACGGGTGGATCAATGCGAACCCATACATAGGATTATGGATTATAACAACCAGCAATGAGTTCCGTGGTGGTGGCTTTCAAAAGCAGAACCTCACCTTCCTTGCTAGCCGTAGAATTCTCGGTTCTTAAATAGTTTTAGTGTTTTGTTTTCTAATCTTTTGTTTTGGTTGCAGAAAGCAAGGATTCAGATTTGGTTGATTTCAAAAAAAAATCCATCAGGCTGCAAAACATAAGGAAAATGTTAAATTTACTTCTGTGCACTTGACGTTAGTTGTGAGTATTATAATAATTTTGCGGATGCAAATTTTTTTCATGGATGTTTATATTTTAATTTGATTTGTGATTCATAAGTATCGAACGTAAATGGTTTGCCTTTCTCTACATGATATGGCTTGAATGTTTAGAAAGTAGTTTCAAGAGCTCTCTTTGTTGGGTTTGTGATTTCATGCATACCTGTAGGTAACGTAATTTTTCATTTAAACTGATTTATAATTTTTTGACATTTCTTAGAGTTGATAATTCGGTTGCTTTCAATTAGGTTTTGTTACAGCTAAATTTGTTACTTCACTTTGGTAAAAACAGTCCTATTTTCAACTGTGAACACCTTTTTTCTTTAAAGAATTTGAGGTTTTCTTTGGCTTCTTTGGTTTGGGTAACTCTCTCTTTAATTATATCTATAATTGATCTGTGACTCTATGGTATTAGTTGAAGCATTGGCCTGTTTTGCAGTTGCGAGGTAACAAACGTGACCCAAAGGACGGACAAGATCGGATGCTTTTTGACAGCTATGGTTATACCTCTGTCCGAGAAATAGCTAACCTTTGCCATGACCCCGTTTTTAGCTGACATAGTCCGTATATTAGTCGGTTTTTTAATTGGCTATTGACCAAAATTTGGTCGATTTCGTAATCGGCCACTAACCATAATATAATCGGTTTTTTTAACTATTCAACACTCTAATAAAACCAACGAGTTTATTAATATGGGTTGGGGTCGTAGGTCCCGGATACTATGAGTATATGACCCAACCTCTCTCAACCCTATGTATATCTCTTTAATTGATTTAAATAACCATTTTTCTACACCACATGAATAAGGAATCTCTAAGAGAATTCCTTCCCTGAATTTTCTGTCCAAGCCTCCTTCCTCCTCCGTTTTTGATCTGTTTTTCCTTTTATAGGTTTAAGAAGACCTATTTCTTCATGTCCACTTATTCTTTATCGATAAGGACACAATTCCTAATCCAGATCCAACTCCAAAACTCGTTTAAATCTCCACCAATCATCATCGACAACATCACCATTTTTTTTCCTCTTTTTAGCTATTTTCATGGCTTGAAATTCTTCAAAAACGCGTTTTAAAGTCACAGTTAGGATTATAAACACGTTTAGACGATTTTGATATATCAGAAACTCCTCAAATCCCACAAAAATAGCTTTCCAAATTTACGCAAGAAACTTTTCACGCGTTGAATTATTTACCCGCCATTTTAGTTTTTTGAATGAAAGAGAAGAGGTGCCCCTAATCCAAACACAGGGTGCCTTTAACAATTCGCATGGGTTTCTTTAGTAATTTCTCTGTGTGCTTTTATCAATTTTTGAGTCGATTTTTTCACAAATATTTATTTTCCAAAAATACATACAAAGACATAAAAAACACATAATAAATACACAATCGAGCACTAGTAATACAGAGAATTGAGCACAATTTAGACACAAAAATGTGTCTATCAAACAGTCAGACATATTCCATTCATATCGTATAACTTGATATGAATTACGAACATCCATAAATTGGATTGCAACTACCTCATCAAGTGTGGAAACAATCACCCATTGCCTCGTGCTTCCGAGCTAAATGATATGAGTTACCAAAATATCATAATTCACCTCAAAATTAGATGATATGAGCGACATGATGCTGCACCACAAATGCATTGCATTGTGGATGCCTACGTACGTACCCTCCTTCATATATCAAAGGGAGCAAGCATGACCGTAGTTCATCCTAAGGGTCAGTTCAAAAGGACAAGCAACTTAAGCCAATTAAGGCAAAGCCAATATTGATGCCAAAGACCGATCGTTTCAAAAGTATATATATGCTTAGGCATATAAAATCCGCATCTAATAATTTCCAACCTATGTGGGAAGGTCATTGGCCAAGCAAAGCCTAGTCCGTATAGGCCAAAGAACTTTCGCAAGGTATAGACTAGATTGTGCATACTAATGCCACTTAGTGTGTAATTATGTATTCTCGAGTAAGCAACACGGTTGAATGATGCTTTCATATCAAAGATAAACATAATTATCTTGGTTAAGCACGGCTAAGCATGTTTAGTATGACTAAGCATTGTTAACCCAAATGTGTCTTTCCCGCTAGCATGGCTAAGCATTGTTAACCCAAATGTGTCTTTCCCGCTAGCATGGCTAAGCATTGATAACCCAAATGTGTCTTTTTGTTAGCATGTCTAAGCATTGGTAACCAAAATTATCTTTCCCGCTAGCATGACTAAACATTGCTAACTTAAATGTGTCTTTCCCGTTAGCATGGCTAAACTTTGCTAACGCAAATATGTTTTTTGTTAGCGTGGCAAATTCGCTTTCTCGTTAACATATCTAGGCAAATTCGCTTTCTCATAAGCATGGCTAGGCCAATTCGCTTTCTCGTTAGCATGGCTAGGCCAATTCGCTTTCTCGTTAGCATGGATAGGCCAATTCGCTTTCTCGTTAGTGCCGCTAAGGAAAATCCACTTTCTCGTTAGCATATCTAGGAAATTTCGCTTTCTCGTTTAGCATGGTAGGCCAATTCGCTTTCTCGTCAGTGCCCTAAGGAAAATCCACTTTCTCGTTAGCATATCTAGGCAAATTCGCTTTCTCGTTAGCCTGGTTAGGCCAATTCGCTTTCTCGTTAGCGCCGCTAAGGCAAATTTGCTTTCTCGTTAGCATATATAGGCAATTTCGCTTTCTCATTAGCATGGCTAGGCCAATTCGCTTTCTCGTTAGCCCCGTTAAGGCAAATCCATTTTCCCGTTAGCATATCTAGGCAAATTCGCTTAGTATGGCTAGGCCAATTCACTTTATCGTTAGCATGGCTAGGCCAATTCGCTTTCTCGTTAGTGCCACTAAGGCAAATCCGCTTTCTCGTTAGCATGGCTAGGCAGAGTGTCCGCTCCCTATATATGTCTTAATAGCATTTCCACATATTTGGAAAAGGAAGGTAAATGACATTCATTGACCGTCACCATGGATGAACATGACTATTTTACAAAATTTGATGACTATGACTTTTCACTTTAATTATAAGATTATCGTTTTTCCCCTGGTGTATAAAATTACTATTTTATCTCTGAATGACCGTTTTGCCCATGGTATGTAAAATTACTATTTTAACCATGAGTGATCGTTTTACCCTTGGTGTGTAAAATTACTATTTTACCCCTTAGTCAAAAATGCGGGTGTTACACTATTACACCCTTCAAAGAATTTCATCCCAAAATTCAACTTAAAAATTATTGTTGACAAGTTTCATCGATTTGGATTTCCAGCACATATGTCCCATACCATGATGCGCAGAAATCCTGTAAGGGTCCCAACATTTGTTATGAACACCAGTTAGGACCTTCTGAGCATACGTCACATACTGCATACCCATGAATCCTAATAGGGTCCACGATTTGTCATAAACACCGATCGAGATCTTCCGAGCATACGTCCCATACCGCACACCCATGGATCCCAAAAGGGTTTACAACACTACCATGGAAATAAAATTGGATTCCTAAAAATGTATTTCATACCACATGCTCAAAAATGTAAAAGGATTTCTCAACACAAGATCCTAAGTGCACGTCCCATACTATAACACTTAGGAGTCCCATCACGATGATCGAAAAGGTCGTCGAATATAACAAGTAATGTTTTACTTAGTACTATAAGGACCAAACTCAAATGCCAGAGCAGTCGGATGAAAACTTACCGTCCCAGACGGTCTTCCGGGGTACCACTCGTAAGTGAGAGCTAGCCGGCTTGACAACATGTACATACCATCCCTGACGGGTGGGGATGATCATTCTCGTTGTCTACCACCATTCCTAACGGTCTTCCGGGTTACCAACAGTTTTGGTAAAAATGCCTAATAAGGCCTGGCAAAGTCATAGTACACTCGAGCGCATCCGAATCTTAGCGAAGTAAATACCGTGGTAATTACCATTTTTATTAGCACAGACACTTGGCCTAATTGTCCAACACAAAATTTACTAAGTAACTGGCATAGCAGTCACAAACTCTTATTTTCGTAACTATGGGCTGACTCTTCCAACTTTTTCTTTTTTCTTTGAAGGAAAAATTTTGTAGTCACATTACAAACACTCACTTGACGAGTCCAAACACACAGTCTCTAGTGTTTTCTCAGAACTTTCTATGATACCAACGGTGACGCACCGGAGAAGTTCGCCCCCTCGGCGCTACGTACCGCGAAGGCTGGAGTTCCCCAACGCGCCACTAGGACGACAGTAAACGGGTCTTAAAGCTTCACTTTCACTAGGCAAATGCAGGTCGATTTACCTTCTCATAATACTCGAAATATGATTTCCATACATTGATTCACTATTCCAAACTTACCCTTGTTCTGCAAAGGGTGCAAGGCCATAAAATCCAATGATGATGCCTTCGGCATACATCAACATACTTACGAGCATGTCCTAGGCCTAAGTCATTCCTTGGACAAGCACATATGTTATTTTAGACCTTTTTTTGTTTCTTTAATTTTGTTTCGACTATGCGTTGGATGCGTGCACCGACCCTGCTCTTTCCAAGGATGCAGCAGCGAGGCATATACAATCCATATCGTATAAATTGATAGGAAGTATGAACATCCATCAAATGGATTTAAACTACCTCATCAAGTGTGGCAACAATCATCTTTTTCCTCATGCTTCCGAGCCAGATGAAATGAGTTACCAAAATATTGCGATTATCTCAAAATTAGATGATATGAGCGACAAGATGCTGCACCACAAATGCATTGCATTGTAACTTCCTACGTACCCTTCTTTGTAGCTCGAAATGATCAAGCATGACCGTAGTTTATCCTAAGAGTCATTTTGAAAGGACAAGCAACTTAAGCCTATTAAGGCAAAGCCAACATTGATACCAAAGACCGATCATTTCGAAAGTATATGCTTAGGCATATAAAATCCACATCCAATAACTTCCAACCTATGTGGCAAGGACATAGGCCAAGCAAATCTTAGTTTGTATAGGCCAAAGAACTTTCGCAGGGGATAAACTAGATTGTGAATACTAATGTCACTTAGTGTGCAAATATGTATTCTCGAGTAAGCAACACGGATGAATGATGCGAAAGCATCATTCAAACTCCATCGGCTAAACATCAAAGCTAAACATATTTATCTTGGTTAAGCGCGACTAAACTTGTATAGCATGGCTAAGCATTCCTAACCCAAATGTATTTTTTCCATTAGCATGGCTAAGCATTGCAAACCCAAATGTGTCTTTCTCGCTAGCATGGGTAAGCATTCCTAACCCAAATGTATCTTTTTTGTTAGAGGCTAAGCATTGCTAACCCAAATATGTCTTTCCGTTAGCATGGATAAGCATTTTAACTCAAATGTGTCATTCTGGACAAAATCAGGCTCGGGAAAACGTTTTTGAAGATAATCTCTTTAAATGGTAGAGGCACATATGTCAAGTCCCAAGTGAGGGACCTTTATAGGAGTCAAAGGTAAACCACGGGGAGAATGCTATTTACCCCCAAACTTAGAATTATCAGTGTCCTTGGATAGACTAGCCACAACTTCCCTAATTTCTAGATCGTCAGATTCCTGAAAATGGTCAATTGCTTTTTCTAGGTTGTAATCAAGTGGTGCATCCTCACTCATATTCAAAATCTCTACGAGTCTATTATCTTCGTCAGGGACTACGGTCTTTGAATCGTTAGGCTCTAAAACACTAGTCGAGACAAACTCGTTCCTCTAAGCCATCATCGTCTTCATCATAACATCATTATTATCGTGAAGCTCAAATTGATGTGAAAATTTCCTCATCATTATGACTACGGATTTTATTTTCCTTATCAGCAGTATCCTTATTATCATAATAATATGAAGATGATTGAACCTTATCTAAATAAATAGTGTCTTCTATTCTAACCTCGTTCTCTAAATTAGGTAAATATCCATCAGTATTATCAAGGGTAAAATCGGAAAGACTATTTCGGTAATTAAGTTCATTTCAAGCAATATTAGCAGCTAACTGTTCTTCTTCTTCAATTTCATCTAAACGTGTATTAAGTTCACTAAGAGCGGTACTTAAAGTTGCAAGTCTATTATTCTGATCTAATTCACAGCTAAGTGACTCTTCATAAAATTTCTCCATTAACATGTCACCCTACGTGAACTTTCAGTCAACTTCTTGAGTGAGTCTTCTAAAGAAATACTTTGATCATTAGAAGTATTATGTTGCAACTGCTTCATTAAATCCTCCAAAGATGGAAAACTAACATTTTGCTTAGTATAATATTGCTCAATCCGTGTGTATGACTGGTGAGCGTGCGAATAGTAGTTGGGGATCACTACGATATGAATCATAACCTCCAGAGAGTTGGTAGTGGTCCCAAGTACTATCCACACTATGGTCATAGTAAGAATATTGTCCATTTTGAAATTCAGGTCAATATGTATTATATTGGTCCTCATAATACCAGTTCAACACTTTTTTTTTTTTTTTTGGTGCAAATGCAAATGCAAGGTTGACAAAAATAGGTAAGCTCAAGTTACCTTAGCGAAATATACCTATAGTCAAAGACTGGTCAAAGGTACGAGGCTAAGGCTTGTGGAATTTCAGGTGGTAACTCCCATCAAGCTCAAGGCACGGGTTCAGCTTACTTTTCCACGGGTTTTCCTAGAATCGTTAGTATGACGATTCAATTGGTGTGTGCATTTAGAAAGAAAAAAAAAATCTACAAATAAAAATTTCCTAATTTAATTATTTACAAAATAAAATAAAATCTACGATTTAACTTACCTTAGCGGGCAAATCCTGCTTTCCACTTATAATTTCCAAAATCTACACACCAAAAATAAGAAAACACCCAGAATAAAATCTAGAAAATAAAAGGAAATAAAATAAAAAACTTATAAGCAAATCTAATATTTACAAAATTTAATATAAACTAAAAATGACAATTAATTTAGTCCCGAACAGCGGCGCCAAAAATTTAATGGGATATTTTTATCGTGGACCGTAAGAGCACGGCTGTCAATGAGACAATATACAAGCACGGGTCGTACATGGAGACTAAAAATCTGCTATCGTCAATTCCTATTTAATATATTATGCTAAAAAGATGAATTGATAATTAAAACTAGTAAAATAAATAAATTAAAATAGAGAAAATCTAGGACTTTAGGTTCCACCTCTACAACGCATACTAGAGTATTAGAACCATTTTCTATAAAATTCTTTAATATTTTCCAAAGACGATTTAAAACTAATTACGCTTTGGAAGATAAAACGATATAACCACCATATTAAAATTTTTAAAACACTAACAGTTTTCTTCACTTAAAATGTTGATCTCTATAAACAAAATATAAATCAATAAAAAAGCACAAAGATCCGTGAAGATTACTATTATCATAACAAAATCAAAACAAGGACCAAATGGAATTATTATAAAAAATAAATAAAAACACTTTTATATATATCATAGGGCTTCATCTTTAGCCCTAATAATAAGATTATTTTATTATAAAAGGAGAAATACAAAAAAATAAGAAACGGAAAATATCAAACTAAACTACTACGCTATGCTCGGACCTCCGGATCAGAACCCCATATGTGTATTGACGCTTCGTATTTATAGACTTTTTTTTTTAGTATTTATAGCCTTACAAAGCTGTTTTTTTACCCTTCTCATATACGTTATCATATCCAAAGATTAAAAATGGATTTTTAATTTTCTTTATTTGTCGTACAAGTTGATAGCTCCTTCTAATCTTCCCCTTCACATGTTTAAGTTCCCATTTCGATTTACACAAAAATCACAACTAAAAAGGAAATTTGTTATCACATTCTTTATGTGCAAAGATCATGCCAGCACTTTAATTTGGCACGAATACATTACTAATATTTTGACTTTCCTTCTTTGTCGATGCTCCCAAAGAAAGGTAACTGCTTGAAATCATGGTGTCGACATATAACAATTTAGTCCCATTTCATTTTATCCACGTTAAAGCAAAAGATCTCATTTTTTTATTTTGTATTTAAATACCCAAATGACAGATATTGTCACCATTTCTCTCGTGATCGAGTCTAATCGGTTTTGCCCCAGATGCACAGCTTATTAACGCAAAACTGAAACTTGGGTCTTGTAACTTGGACTTCATGAATTCATGTACCACTATTATTCGTGCTTTGAAATAGCCGGGATGGCAACGAAGGTTTTTTTCAATCGTTTTACAAGTAAAATTTTTTCTTTTAATTTGATCGAGTTTTATTTATTAAATACTGTAAAATTAAAAAAAAATCATTAAATATGTATAAAATAGAGAACTAAAAACTATAAGTAAAATATTGTTACACACTCATCAATAGCCCAATTCGCTTTCTCGTTAGCGCCACTAAGGGATATCCACTTTCTCGTTAGCATATCTAGGCAAATTTACTTTCTCGTTAGTATGACTAGGCCAATTCGCTTTCTTGTTAGCATGGCTAGGCCAATCCGTTTTCTCGTTAGCGACGCCAAAGTAAATCCGCTTTCTCGTTAGCATATCTAGATGAATTCGCTTTCTCGTTAGCATGGCTAAGCCAATTCGCTTTTTCGTTAGCGCCGCTAAGGAAAATCCGCTTTCTCGTTAGCATATCTAGGAAAATTTGCTTTCTCGTTTGCATAGCTAGGCCAATTCGCTTTCACGTTAGCATGGCCAAGTCAATCCGCTTTCTCGTTAGCGTCGTTCAAGGTAAATCTGCTTTCTCATTAGCATATCTAGGAAAATTCACTTTCTCATTAGCATGGCTAGGCCAATTCGCTTTCTCGTTAGCATGTCTAAGCCAATTCACTTTCTCGTTAGCGCCGCTAAGGTAAATCCGCTTTCTCGTTAGCGCCGCTAAGGCAAATCCGCTTTCTCGTGAGCATGGCTAAACCAAATGTCCCCTCCCTATATATGTCTTAATAGCATTTCCACATATTTGGAAAAGGAAGGTAAAGGACATTCATTGACCGTCACCATGGATAAACATGAGTATTTTGCCCCTCGCTCAAAATTTGATAAATATGATTTTTCACTTTAATTATAAGATGACCGTTTTACCCTTGGTGTGTAAAATTACTATTTTATCCTTGAATGTCCGTTTCTCCATGGTGTGCAAAAATACTATTTTACCCGTGAATGACCATTTTCCCCCTAGTATATAAAATTACTATTTTACCCCTTAGTCAACAATGTGGGTGTTACATGAATGTTGTGTGTTTGAATGTTATAATTTACTGAGAATGAGGTGTGAGAACTGCTTACAAGTCAACCTCACTTATTCCTTTTTTTGTTAAGATATGCATGCAAGGTGTTCGATAAAACGCCCGAATCAGTTTTGAAAACTGAATAAATTGTGCGAAAATACAGCAAGAATGGCAAGCCGGTGCGACTAGTTCCGGATCCCGGATTTCGGAGATTAGAACATGAATCATAAAGGTAGAAATTGTTGGATTTGAAGTTTGGCCGTGGGATATATGAGTTTTTAGTCATGCTTCGGGTCAAGTTTCCGCAAGAATATTCGGTTTTCCTAACTTAGAATTTGAACTCAATTTGGAAATTGTAGAATTGAGTTGTACACAGAAAGTGAATTCTATTCTAAGTGGGATTGGTGGAACAAGAGAAGCTATATAAGATCAGCTTCAACATGAGAGGTAGATATCTAGGATCTAGTGTCTCTTCTCACCTCTTATACTCCTAGTTAATTTTATTATCGTGTTAGGGATTAGTTGAATTTTGCAATACGTGATTCTTTTACCAATGAACTAGTTTTGTCTCATATTTCGTTCATAAATTACCAAAAATATTACCATGTATGAATGGATATTTGTTTAGTTAAGTGAACAATTGATTGAACTCATATTCATCTCTAGAGCTAAATTAGGTTTGTTAATACGCAAACGTTGACAATCTTAATTACAAGTAGCATAATGCGATTACGGATTATAGTGATACTTTTTTGTACTCGCATGTAAATTGTGACCTTTGTTAAATTGTCTACTCGAGTATGTCAATTGCACTGATTAGCCTATTTTACAAATTTTAAAGCTCATAGAGGACTAAACCTAATTGTCCTTTTATAATTTGGGTTGTTCACTAAGTAGAATTCATATTGCGTCGTTTATGTAAGTGTGATGACTTTAGGAAATTAACGGAACATTCTTGCGATCAAGGTATTCTAGGGCTTCTGATAATGAGAGATTAAAATTCAAATTTAATTATTAGTAGAAAAATATGTTTGTGAATGAAAACAAAATCTTAACCAATATTTTTATCTCATTGATTTCTTTTTACAATTCATAACTTCCTTATTAGTTTAACTATCCCCCCTTGTTTCACATTGATTTTAATAATTCTAAAAAATTCCCCTTTGTTTCACATAATACATTGAAAACATATAATAACCAAGACCTCTCCGGGGGCATGGATTTTTCTTATCATTGTACTTAATATCCATTAATACGTGAGAAAGTAAAGTAATTTGACGGCCCAATATTCATTCATCATTTTCCCATTATGCCACACTCGGTCTCGGCTAAGTCGTTATTGTATCTGCATTTCCTTAGGCACCGATTGACAAATAATGCTCCTACAAACATCAAATGTCATTAGTTGAAACAATAACACGACTTTTTCTTCTTCATCACTTGAAGTATCCAAGTTGATTTTGCATGTATATCTCATATAGGCACGCATGAGACTTGTATTTTACTTTTGCAACAACAATTTTAGTTTCAATTTTTCAGTACCATACATGAAATTCGTTTAAATCAACATTCAACATCAATAAAATATTAGTTGATATATAACCATTTTATTCAACATTGACCACCAATACGTCACAAAACAAGTTATAATCATGGATTTTTAACTAAATTTATGTTTTAGCGTTGTTATTGAGTTGTCTACAATTTAACTAATCAACCTTATTAATATCAAGAGTTTCATGATTATCAAAAAAAAGTTGCGTTAGAAACCCTATAAGTAAAATGACTTATCTTTGGTGATTTTATGGATAAAATACGATATTGAAAGATGCAATACAACCACTTATAAGTATAAAACAAACCATTCTAATATCACACAAAAATTCAATTTAAAACACCTTCAAAATAATAAGGGAAAAAAAATGTTCTAATGTACAAGAGGAAGAAAAAATAATGTATCCAAGAAAATAGAAAAATGAGTTTCCGTCTCTGTAAGTTAAACAAAATTGGTGTGTTATAGTCAGTGACGGCCGGAAATCTTGATTTGGTGGGGCATATTAGTATAGTTGGATTATATAGTCACAAAATGGTTTTTAATTATAAAATTCAAAATTTACTAACACTTAAATTTGTTACAAAATAATAAGGCACAATTATAATAGTCACAAAATATGTAATAGAAGTTAGTGTAACAAAATAGTTTAGTAACATTAATATTTGTCACAAATTAACTATTAATAAAAAAAGGGGGAAAAACCGGTTTAGCCTAAATAGAGTCTGATATTAACTAGTTAGTCCTGGCCCATATCAACTAGTAATTTATTTATTTAAAATATGAAAAGTACATTAATAACCATCATAATTTATGATTTAATCTAAATATTTACAATTTCGTCAAAAGTTATCCATGATCATGTCAGCAATTTTAAATAAATCTAATATATTTTTAAAACAATCTATCTTTTAAACCGCTCGTCTAAAATTCGCAAAATTTATATATTTGGAAAACTCTTTGTGAGATCTACAAAAAAGTAAACATGTACAAAATTTTCATAAGCTTATGCAGTCATTTTTTCCACATGTGCACCAATTTGTACACATTTATTTACACTAGCATAAGCTTACGCAGTCATTTATTCCACATGTGCACCACCTTGTATACACAGTTAGTTATGCAACATTTTTTTTTCACATGTACATCAGCTTGTACACGTAGCTAGTTATGCAAGCATAATCTTATGCAGTCATTAACTCAACATGTGCACCAATATGTACACACCTTCAAAACATAGAACAAATAAACCATATTTCATACCATAAACGGGTGTGAATACACGGGTAGACCAATATGTACACACCTATAAAACATGCAAAAAATCGACCATTCATACCACACACAGACATATTTTTCATGAAAAATATACTGGTGCACTAACATGTACACACCTACAAAACATGCATGAAATCGATCATTCATACCCACATATTGAACTACTTTTTACGGAAAATACACTGGTGCACCAGTATGTACATGCCTATAAAACATGTATGAATCGACCATTCATACCTATAAACATACATGGAAAATACACTGGTGCACCAGTATGAGCAGACCTACTAAACATGAAACAAATCAACCATTCATCCTCACACACATACCTACTTTTCATGGGAAGTACACCGGTGCACCAATATATATACACCTATTTTTCATATGAAAAAAATTTGCATATTACAAAGAATATACACAAAAAGACATGAATAAGAAATAAAATAAGAGGAAAAAAACAAGAGTACAGTGTACAATAGAGTGCACATACTAATAAATGAAAATCATTAGTTCCTCTCTCAATTCTTCACCATCAACAATTTCAATGTGTTCTTAAAGCAAATACAGTGTATAATAAAGTGCACGTATTTTATAAATGAATATTAGCTTTACATCTCTCATTTCATCACCATGAACAAAAAAAAACAATGTAAAATAAAGTTTACATACTATATCAAATGAAGATTATAATTTTCTCTCTCAATTCGTCACTATTAACAAAAATACATTGTACAACAAAGTGCACCTGAAACACAAAAAAGGAAGATACAAATTAGTTCTCAATCATGTTTACGGATACACAAAAACAAAGAAGGTCTAAAAAATCAACTAAAATCATTATGCTAATCTTTTGATTAAACTTAAAATCAAAAATAAACAAAAATAAATCAAAGTTCTATCAAAAACTAAAACCTAAAAAATCAAATCAAAGATAAAAAAACAGTAATCATCAAATAGAGAATAAAAAACAATCAAAGATTAAATAAAAAACAGTAACCAAAAGATCAAAACATTGAACAAAATCAAAGAAGAATCAAACATCACATATCGATGAAAAATAAAAAACCAAATAAAAAACAAAATTCGTAGAGGAGAAGAAATCAATGAATAAGGAAGTTATGAAAGATCAAACAGTAACATGTGGTGGAGATTGAACTGCAATGAATTTTGGGTTTAGTGGAGATTATTACTCAATCGAAGAAAAGGAAGAAGAAACCACTGAACCCCTACACCTAATTCATCTCTTTCCCTTTCTATGAACTTTCAGATTTGGAAAGTTTAGTCTCTCTTCCTTATTTACGGTACACCAAAAAATCACTGATTTGCGACGCTTATTTCCGTCTCCCAGAATTTTAACAACAAAATCTCTTTTGCAAAATAGCGTTACAAATATTTTTAACGTGTATAAAAGTTGCTTATATTATTTAAACGTTGCTTTGTTTTAATTAAGCAACTTATTTGTTATTTAAGAACGTGTGATTAACCGTTTTCCGGGGCCCACAACAAATGTTATGTCTTCTGTGCAACAGTATAAAAGTTGCTTATTTTACAAAATTAGCAACGCATTCCTTAAGCATTAGTATTCGTTGCTAATATGAAATCGATTTTAGAAAAATAAATTTTGGATATGATATCCTGTAGGTTTCTGCACCTGCATATACAAATTTTCTTGGAGTAGAAAATCCAATTCATCCATATGAAAGGAATTCCAGCAAACATAACAACATATTTGATCAACCATTATCGACCATTAATATCAAGACCATTTCTTACTATCTAAGGTTTCAAAGCTGGAAAGAGAATCAAAGGAATCACTAAATTGAATCGTGTAATAGATGAAGTTGCATGAACCCACAAAATTAACTGGTATGATTTATAATTTCAAAAGCAAACTATGGAAACCCCTAGATTTCAGTCACAACAATTTAGGTCAAGAACCCTAGTTTCTACACTTGATAAGATCAAACATCCATTCATAATAAAACTGACCTTCAGTTGGTAACAAGCTTTATAATAAGTCCTTACACCAGCACCACCAATGGTGGAAGAATATCCAGCTGATAGATCATTTATACTGCACATTCAAAATAGTACCATGATTTGAGACTTGATATGAACTGATAGTTGCTGCTCTACAAAAGCAAGTGATCTCAATCAGAACATAAGAAAATTAAATCACACTTGGGTCATGAACTAAACACCACCTAAACAGTAATTTGAGATGTTGGATCATACCTTAAGTATGTATGCATTCAAATCCACTGGTAGAAGTTGTAGCTAATGTTGTAAGACCTGGTTGATTTCTGTGGATATATATACAAAACAAGATAGTCAAGATTGATGTAAAACAAGAAACATTGCAATAGTAGTTCAACTCAACTGAAGTCGTATTGCAACAAAAATGAAGTAAAATATATTGAAAATGTCTTGCCTCCTCTTCTGATAATGATTCACAGTGATCCTAGGAAAGATGAAGCCAATCACCAAGTCTAGTAGTTCTAAAAAATTCATATAAACTCGCAATTGAAGATAATGGTCAGCCTGATATGTCAATATTAGTTATCAAGTACCACTTATTGCAATACAACTACGTTCACTGCCACGTTTCTGAACTACGCGAATTACAGAGACATCACAATAAAACTAACCTTCAGTTGTTAACAAGCTCTATAATAAGCAGTCCTTACAACTCCAGCATTGCCAATGGTGGAAGAATATTCAGATTGATCCTGCAGTGTACAAAAAACTAATATAATCATTTGAAGTTGATACGAAAGCTCGATAGTTTATCGACAACTGAACTATTGACATTCTAAGTTAAGAGGAATGAATCTTAGTCTGTTAGTTTGTATATTAGTACCATCAGTAACGGACGAGATAATTGGAAGCTAACCTGCGTCCATTATTTCCCTTTCTACCCATGTTTTTTTTACTCTATATGAGTACAACAATGAAGACTGCGATTCCACAAACACGAAATATTACACATTTCTCAGCAAGTCTTTACCGTCCAATCAAACTGCAACATAGACAGCCAAGTTAGTGAATGCAGAAACTATCCAAACTACAACAATGAATAGAATTATGATCCAACAAGAGATTGCAGTCGCCGTCATAAGAAGACTGTTATACATTATTGAACAAACATTTGATGTCAGGGCTGCAAACTAGCAAGAAACCAACCTCTTGTATTTTCTAAAATCATTTTCACATTTCTCCTTACCCCCATATCTGTAAACTCAATCTTTACAATCCAAAAACCTGAAATCGTAGAGAACTAACGAAAAGTGAACTAACAGATGAGATAATTGGCAGCTAACTACGAAAATCACAAAGGCATACCATTGCCTCTCTAGCATCCTACAAAGTAACACCATTAGAGATGAACAAGACTAACCTTAACTTGACACTACTCCATATATGCTGTAGAAAACAGAGATGATGAATACTAGTTTATCCAAGAAATAGCCTTTTCTGCTTGCTAACTGCACCAACACCAAACGAGAACATTATGCATAGGGTATACGCACCTTTTCCCTCCTCCTTTATCCTGGCTTGGGACCGGCAATGCATTTGCATTGGCGGAGTTAAAAAGTGTTGACTATTAAGATGGTCAGGAAACAAAATATAAATATTTCATTAAGCATAAGCAACTACAAAATACTATTTAAGACAGATTAGACAGATGCATAGTCTGTCTAATCTTCCTACAGTAAAAAAAAACATCAAAAAGTAGTCTGCAAGATTTGCTAAGTGTTTAAAATACCCAAAAGAAGAAGTCTGTATGATTCACCATGTCTAAATACCCAAAAAAACAGTCAGTAGGATTTGCTTATTAAACAGCTCAATTACCTTTAGATTTTATTATAAACAGTCAGTAGGATCTTATGTTTATTATTGGTAATTTTTCTATAGATTTTATTACACATCTATTTTTTTGTAGAGTGAACATCAAGAATATAAAAATTATTTATGAATATAAAAAAATCATTAAAATGGTATATGAAATATATTTTGAAATTGAAAATAATTTTAAGAATATTATATGATATAGGAGAGGTAAAAATTAATTGTAAAATATTTAAGAGTAAATTTATCATTTATAAAAAGAATAGAGACATAAAAAAGAAAAATCAGGTATAAAAAAAAGGTAGAATATTATTATCATATATATGTATTGAAAGTGTTTTTGAAAAAATAAAAGCAATGCCAAACCCAGCCTAACAATACTTAATATTTAGTGGTTTGCTTAATATTTAGTGGTTATCCTTTACTAATTATTTACAGGCTTAAAGCAACAACGGTCTTTCCTGACGGCCTGATCACTGATGGGTGTTAAATTCGCACAGGACCTTAATACACATAGGACTGAGGAAAAAAAAATAAACCATAGAAGAGGTCCTGTAATTAAGTTCACACAGGTCCTTATTGTAAGATGAATATATTTTCATATCTTCTCATAAGTGTTTACATGGTTTATATAACCTTTTGATATACAATCAGATAAGGATAAAGACTCCTATATGTATAGGATTGATACACAAGATAAGAATACAGAACAGAATCCTATAAGGAGTAGGATATCTGTTATCATGCCCCCTCAAGATGGACCGCGAGAGAGAAGTCCAATCTTGGATTTGATGTCCAGAAACTTGGAACTGGGTACGGGTTTTGTCAGAGCGTCTTCTAGTTGGTCTGCAGACGAAACATGTGCAACACGCAGGGCGCCAGTTTGAACTTGATCACGAATGAAGTGAAAGTCAATGGCAATGTGCTTCATACGAGAGTGAAATACAGGGTTGGAGCTAAGCTGGGTTGCTCCCACATTGTCACAGTAAATGACTGGACACACCGGTAGGCTGACATTCAGATCAGTGAGTAGATAAGTAAGCCAATTGAGCTCCGCAGCTGCGTTTGCAACAGCACTGTACTCCGCCTCTGTGGATGATCGCGCAATGGATTTCTGCTTCCGCGAGCTCCAGGATACTGGGTTACGACCAAGATAGATAAGATAGGCACTGGTGGAGGAGAAATCATCCTTGTTGCCACCCCAGTCAGCATCAGAGAAGGCCTGGACATACGACGAGGCAGTGTGGTGTAGCTGATCAGAGAAGGCATGCAGCTGGACAGGAGAATCTCGATACAGTTGAATGCCATCATTAAGTGTACCACACAGATGTCGCAGAAGACGTTTGACAAACTGCCAGTGAACCGAAGTTGGAGTATGCATGTATTGAGACAATTTGTTGACCGCAAAGCTCATATCTGGGCGTGTGAGAAGAAGATACTGGAGGCTGCCCACAAATTCATGTACTCAGTTGGATCAGGTAATGGTGTGCCAGAAGTTAAGCTTAACGGTGGTGCTGTGGGAATAGGCGTAGGTGCAGGCTTAGCACCAAGCATATTAGTTTTGGAGAGAATATCCAACATGTAACGCCGCTGAGAGAGCAAAAGACCGTGCTTGTTGGGGACTACCTCCACACCCAAAAAATACGATAAGTAGCCAAGATCTTTGATGGAGAAGCGCTGAGCCAGAGATTGGATGAACAAATTGACACGATGAGAGTCAGTGCCAGTGATGATCAAGTCATCCACATAGACCAGGAGGTAGATAAGATGTCCTGAAGCTTGGAGAACAAAAAGAGAAGTGTCAGCATGGGAATTCATGAACCCAGATTGAAGGAGAAACATGCGCAGTTCATGGTACCAAGCCCGGGGAGCCTGTTTTAGGCCATAGATTGCTTTGCGAAGTTTGCACACAAAGGAAGGGTGATCTTGATCCGCAAAGCCTGGTGGTTGTTTCATGTAGACAGTTTCCTGTAGGTGACCTTGCAGAAACGCGTTATTCACATCTAGCTGTCGGAGATCCCAATTACGAGATATGGCAAGGCTAAGAACTACGCACAGTTGTTGGTTTGACAACAGGGCTGAAGGTGTCCATGTAATCCACACCAGGGCGTTGAAGAAATCCCTTGGCCACCATCCTAGCTTTGTACCTGTCAATAGAGCCATCAGATTTACGCTGTGTACGAAAAATCCACTTACAGCCAACCACATTCTGATGTTGAATCTGGTGGAACAAGATCCCAAGTGCCATTGCTGACCAAGGCATTGAACTCATCAGCCATAGATTTGCGCCAGTGGGGTTTGGAAAGAGCCTGGGAGACTGTCGTAGGTTCTGTCTCATCAGACGAGACGAGCTGTGTAACTAGATTCAAGCGATTGACTGGTTTGCGAATATTGTCCTTAGCACGGGTCGTCATGGTATGAGTTGGTGGTGGAACTGGATCACTGGTGGCAGCAGGAACTGGATTACCGGTTGCAACAGGAAGTGAATTACCAGTTGCAGCAGGAAGGCAGGAGGCTGGAGGACCAGCCAGAGATGAGTCTTCGCACCGATGTCCCTGATGAAGAACAACTTCCGATGATGGTATGAGTGGTTGCGGATGAGGGTGCTGCTCGAATGGTATGGGTGGTGGTATCCAGGTATCTAAGAGTGTGGAAGATGTGGGTGTGACGGAATTAGCTAGTGTAGCATAAGGGAATTGATTTTCAACAAACTTAACGTGTCTAGACACATACATCTTTGAGGTGGATGGATCTAAACAGTAGTATGCACTTTGTGTGAGGGAATAGCCTAGGAAGGTGCACGGAGTGGAGCGAGGCTCAAGCTTGTGGGATGTGTACGGCCGGAGATATGGGTAGCATAGACAACCAAAGATTTTGAGCTTTGAGTAATTGGGGGTTGTGCGAAAAATTTGCTGATAAGGTGAGAGAAGATTCAACGTGGGTGTTGGCATTCTGTTGATGAGATAAACGGCTGTGGCCAAGGCATAAGGCCAATAAGACAGTGGTAAGGAAGCATGGGAAAGAAGAGCAAGCCCTGTTTCAACTATGTGAAGATGTCTTCTTTCGGAGAAACCATTGTGTTCTGGTGTATGAGGTGGGGTGGTGAGATGAGAAATCCCGGAGGTGGAGAGAAAACTACGAAGTCCGATGTATTCACCCCCATTGTCTGAGTACAAAGTTTTGATGGAGGTGCTGAAGTAGTTTTCCACAAGTGCTTTGAATTTGATGAAGACTTGGGTAACATCTGATTTGTGATGTAGAGGGTAGAACCAGATGTACCTGGTGAAGTGATCAACAAAGATAACATAGTGTTTGAACCCATTAGTGGATAGAACTGGAGGTCCACACATCAGAGAAAACAGTTTCAAGAGGTTGTGTAGAGACAATTGAAGATGATGAAAAAGGCAACTTGTGACTTTTATTACACATGCAAGAATTACATGATAAAGATGAAGACATCTTTGGTAGTTGGCCTAAGCTATTTTTAGAGACTATATGTTTCAGAATTGGATAGGCTGGGTGCCCAAGCCTATGATGCCAGCAAAAGGTATTAAGCTTGACGGTTGAGAAAGCAGCTTTAGGAAGAGGATGTGGCCACTCATAAACACCATCTTTAGTTGGTCCTGTCATCAAGGTTGCGCCGGTGCGAAGATCCTTCACAAGAAAAGAACAAGGTAAGAACTCTATGGAAACTTTGTTAGAGTTACAAAACTGAGAGATAGATATGAGGTTCTTTTTCATTGATGGTACACATAGAACATCATCCAAATGAAAACGAGTTATTGAGGTAGAAAGAGAAGTGGAACCAGTGTGAGAGATAGGTAGAGTGGTGCCATCGCCTATCATGATATCATCTTGGCCTACATAAGGTGAGTGCAGCGAGAGATTGGCCAGGTACGAGGTGACATGGTGCGAAGCACCACTGTCCAAGAGCCAGGGAGAGTTTGGAGTAGCCCGAGTGGTTGTATGAGCCTGCGGCTGCCAAGGAGTGTTGTTTGGATTGGTACCTGACTGTGGAACAGGTATGATGCGAAAGGAGGGACATTGCTTGGCTGAATGCCCTTGTACCCGACAGATTTGGCAGAGACCAAGGTATGGTCTGAATTACCGAGAAGGTGAGTGAACACGTGCACCGGAATAGACAGGAGGTTGCTGTGGATGTCTGAAAGTGCGCCGAACATGTGGTGACTGTGTGGAATTGCTGCGCCAGTGGTGGTTGCTGGTTGGGGATGACGGAGGACGCCAGGGCCTGTTGAATCTGGTGCTAACATTGGCAGTGGATGGGAAGTGATGATGTTCAGGTGATTCTGTGTGAAGAGAGGCTTCAAAGTTGAGGAGTTTTTCGTGAAGTTCTTCAAAGGTAATTGAGGTGTCTCTAGCCTGGACATCCCTGACTAGTTCTTTGTACTCATCATTGAGTCCATCAAGAATCTTGTCAGTTACGTCTTCATCATCCATTGGTGCTCCAAGAAGAGCAAGATCATCCGCTTTTGTTTTTACGGATTGCATATATTCTGTGATGGTGAGAGATCCTTTCACAATGTTTTTGAGTTGTTGTTTAACTTGTTTGATTCTTCCCCTGGATGGTTTGGAATATGTGTTTGCTAGAAGCTTCCAAGCCTGACTGGATGTCTCGGCTTGTGCGATGAATGGAATAAGTGGTGGTGAAAGTGAACCAACGATGGCATTCAGAATCAATTGATCCTGTCTGATCCATAAGGTGTTAGCTGGATTGGGAATAGTTGTTTGATCTTGAGTAACCAATGAGATCATAACCAATGAAAAGTGTTTGGAATTGCAGCTTCCATGAAAGATAATTGGTGGTGGTGAGTTTGAGAGGTGCTTGTGCAGCCACATTGATGCTGAAAAGTGTTTTATCAGAGGGAAAGGTGTTGAAGGTTGCTGCCATGGTGAGCGGAGTGGTAGAGAGATGCAAGAGCTTGCTGCTGACTTGGTGCTGTGAAGATGGGGTGCAGTTCTGCCTGGTGGTGGATGGTATGCAGCTGCGAAGGTGTTGTGACTTGGTCTAGATGGTAGACTGAATGCTAAAGGTGCTGATGGATGTTGTGCTCAGGGTGAAACTGTTGGGTGTATGCAGGTGATGATGGAAGGTGCAGTAAGCTAGTTCTGGAGTAGATAGTGCCGGTTTGTGTAAAGAAAAAAAAAATGGATCAAAACTCTGATACCATGTAAGATGAATATATTTTCATATCTTCTCATAAGTGTTTACATGGTTTATATAACCTTTTGATATACAATCAGATAAGGATAAAGACTCCTATATGTATAGGATTGATACACAAGATAAGAATAATCCTATAAGGAATAGGATATCTGTTATCACTTATTACACACAGTATGAAGCTCTAGTGTGCAGGATGAGTAAGGATACGGCTAACCGATGCGAGTTGATAGGTCAAACACATCAACTCTTTCAAAACTGTTGCATCAAGCCATCAACCAGACATGGTCTCTCACACTAGACGTTATGATCTCGGGAAGACGACACGTAATTCAGATAAAGACAAAAACCGCTATTCAAAGAAAAGCAATCAGACTTTACACGTACTTTGTAAAGTCACATAAAACGTGGCGTCCATGCATGTAGTTTCTCAACTTTTCTTTACATGTGGTAATGGTAAACATGTAAACTTTGAACTTCCAGGTTCAACAATTTACTGCCGTTTGTCTCACAAAAACTCTCTCCATCCAGTCACACACCACGGGTTTATTACTTATTTTCACCAATCAAAATTCAGTTCCAACTAGATCTCCAAAATCCAAAACAATGTTCTAACACAATCCTATGATTCATGGTGGTTTTACTAATCTAGGAGCAAAAAGACTCCACTTTTATCATTTCTCACACTTTGTTTATCACTCTCACTTATAAATCATCAATCTCACTTAGTAGTAGGACTGTAGGAGAATCCTTGTTCTTGTTGTTTAAGAATCAGCATGTCAAACCCTAAGTTTCAAAGAGCACTTAGTATTAGAGAAAGAGTTGAAGATACTCTTTTAGCTCATCGCAATGAACTCATTTCTCTTCTATCCAGGTTCTATAAATTTACTCTGAAAATTTCCATTTCTTACCTTAATAGATATAATTCCATTTTACTGTCAGAGTTTTACATATGTTTCGTTTGTTATGTGAAGGTATGTTGAACAAGGAAAAGGGATATTGCAACCCCATACATTAATAGATGAATTAACAAACATATGTGGTGAAACTAATAATTGTGCACCAAATCTTCTTGATGGTCCTTTTGGTGAAGTTCTCAAATCTACTCAGGTTCTAAATTATTCTAACTACTTAGTATTTTGTTTAATCTTGGTTTTTTATTTATTTTGCTTATTAATATATTAAAATTTCTATGTTTTTATTTTTTTAGGAAGCAATAATATTGCCACCATTTGTAGCAATAGCAGTTAGGCCAAGGCCAGGTGTATGGGAATATGTTAGGCTCAATGTTAATGACTTGACTGTTGAACAATTGAGTATTTCTGAATATCTCAAATTTAAAGAAGAATTGGTTGATAGCCAGTGAGTAATTACTCTGTTTTACTCTGTGTTCGGTTACTTTGTTCGACAATTTTGGACATTCTAGAGTGATTGCTTTGTTGAAAAATTTGTTAAGTGTTTGGTCCTTCATTGCTTATGTCAGGTCTAGTAGTGAATTTGTACTGGAGTTGGATTTTGAACCATTCAATGCCAACTTTCCGAAGCCAAATCGATCTTCATCTATTGGAAATGGAGTTCAGTTTCTTAATAGGCATTTGTCATCGATTATGTTCCGGAATAAAGATTGTCTGGAGCCTTTGCTAAATTTTCTTCGTGCCCATGAGTACAAAGGCCAAGTATGATTCCATCTTTCCTTTTTGTAAGTGCATTTTATTTGTTTAGTGTTTTAAGATTCCAACTCTGTGTAAGTGCCTCTCTAGTAGAGTGGTAAAGTTGTTGGGTGTTGATATCAATAACCTGAATTAGAAACTCGCTTACCGAGCGAATAAAAAAGATAAAGAGTTCCAACCTCGTTATTGATCTATTCACTTCAAATCAACCCATGATATGAAGTTTTTTTCTTTAATCACTGGAAATTAGTGTTACAGTTCACTAGCTGGGAGCATCTCCTCCATGTGGCCTTCTTGTGGGATGTTACCCCTAGCACATAATGTGCGTGCTCCTTTTTTCTTTGAATTGTTAAATTAGTGTGTTTGGAGGAGTTTTGACCTAGGTCATGGGTATCTATACCAATTACTTTATCAGCCTATTAGAGAGGCGTCGACACTAGTGCCTCTCTTCTATAAGACTTCCCAGTATTCGAGCATGAAATTCCTAATTGTGTAATAGTCTATGAAGGCATTGTTGTACCCTTCCTCACAATATAAATAAAACAAAGGTCAGTCATTTAGTTAAAATTATTGCTCAGGTAATGATGCTGAATGACCGTATACATAGCTTGTCTAGACTCGAGTTTTCTTTGGCAAAGGCAGAGGAATATCTCACTAAGCTCTCGGCAGATGCACCATATTCTGACTTTGAACACAAGTAAGCTGATATATACTGATGCAGTATGTCCCTTCTTGTACGCCCTTATTCCAAGTTCGGTTTAAAAGCACTTATTATTTGTGATGTTTGCTTCTTGGCTCGGACCAGATTCCAGGAAATGGGTTTTGAAAGAGGTTGGGGTGATAGCGCAGGCCGTGTATCAGAAAACATACATCTTCTATTGGACATTCTTCAGGCTCCTGATCCGACCTCCTTAGAGAAATTTCTCGGGAGACTACCTATGGTGTTCAATGTTGTCATTGTTTCTCCACATGGATACTTTGGCCAAGCAAATGTTTTGGGTTTGCCCGACACTGGTGGTCAGGTACTGACATACTGTACATATTTTGTTTGTTTCTTAGGTTTCCTTGAGTACTAGTCACTATAGTAGCTGAATCGAATTGTTCTCCAGATTGTGTATATACTGGATCAAGTCCGTGCACTGGAAAAGGAGATGCTTTTGAGAATAAAAAAACAGGGACTTAACGTTACTCCTAGAATCCTTATAGTAAGTGCACTCAATTATCATTTGATTCACCAGTAGTTTGGGGAGGGTTCAGTTGTTTATTTGTTTGATGGTCTCGATTAAATTGGGTTTGCGATATATCTCTAATACTAAAGTATCCATTGATCAAAGGTTACTCGTCTAATACCTGATGCAAAAGGTACGACATGCAGTCAACGTTTAGAAAGAATCACGGGGACACAATACACACACATTTTGCGAGTTCCTTTTAGAACTGAGCACGGGATTCTACATAAATGGATCTCAAGGTTTGATGTCTGGCCTTATCTAGAAACCTTTGCAGAGGTAAGATCATATTGCTAAGTGTTATTCCCTAAGTAGTCATGTTCTCCAACTCATCTTCGTTTCCTTCAATTTCACATTTTTTGGTAGGATGCGGCAAGTGAAATTGCTGCGGAGTTACAGGGAGTTCCAGATTTCATCATTGGAAACTACAGTGATGGAAATCTTGTTGCATCGTTGTTATCTTATAAATTGGGAATTACACAGGTGTGACATGAATTTGTCATTTCTTATTTTATCTTTCATCTAAGTGAGTCAGATATCTTAATTTCTTATGTTCTTCTTTTGCAGTGCAACATTGCACACGCCTTGGAGAAAACAAAATACCCTGACTCTGATATATACTGGAGGAAATTCGAGGATAAATACCACTTCTCCTGCCAGTTTACTGCTGATATAATTGCTATGAACAATGCAGATTTTATTATCACCAGTACATACCAAGAGATCGCTGGAAGGTATCCCCTCATTGCAATTTGTTGTCTCCGCAGTTTTTGGTTGCTTCTGAATTGTAATCGTTCATGTTATTGTGTATCAAAATTCTTCGAATTCTAACGTAGTTTTGTGTGATATTTTCAACAGCAAAAATACGGTTGGGCAGTATGAGAGCCACACAACATTCACTCTTCCGGGATTATACAGAGTGGTTCATGGCATTGATGTTTTTGACCCCAAGTTTAATATTGTTTCGCCTGGGGCGGATATGTCCATATACTTCCCGTACTTTGAAAAGGACGAAAGACTTACATCTTTACATGGTTCAATTGAAAAGTTGTTATATGATCCAGAGCAGAACGACGAACACATGTAAGCTCTTTCTAACTGCATTTCTAGTTTCTTAATTTTGTATGCATTTTCTTTTTGTTCTTGTATGGGGACTGCATTGATAATATAGTTCAGCTAGTTATTCTAATTTCTTATTTATGTTACAAGTGGTACACTGAGTGACCGGTCCAAACCCATTATCTTTTCCATGGCGAGGCTTGATCGAGTAAAAAACATAACAGGACTGGTAGAGTGGTATGCTAAGAATACTAGACTCAGGGATTCTGTAAACCTCGTTGTGGTTGCTGGTTACAATGATGTCAAGAAATCCAACGACAGAGAAGAAATCGCTGAGATTGAGAAGATGCATGACCTAATGAAGCAGTACAACTTGAATGGCCAATTTCGATGGATATCAGCGCAGATGAACAGGGCACGTAACGGTGAACTTTACCGTTACATTGCTGATACACGGGGTGCATTTGTGCAAGTATGTAGTCCTCTGGCATCCTTTGGGTTGCTTCTGAACTCTTTATTTTCACTACTCGATCACTTCGCTGAAATATTTTATTAACTAAAATCTGTTTTCTCGACGTAGCCTGCTCTCTATGAAGCATTTGGCCTTACAGTTGTGGAGGCGATGACTTGTGGTCTACCAACATTTGCTACTTGCCATGGAGGTCCTGCTGAAATAATCGAACATGGAAAATCGGGTTTCCATGTTGATCCATATCATCCTAATCAGGCTGGTGAACTCATGGCAGATTTTTTTGAACGCTGCAAGAAGGAACCTAGCCACTGGGATGAGATCTCCTCTCTGGGGCTTCAACGGATTTATGACAGGTAATGTCATCCTATTCCTGATTGGCTCGCTATAAACTTATATCTTGGTCAATCCAAAAAGAATGCTGGATGATTGACCCCACCCTTGATATTTTATTCGAATGTAACTTTGTAGGTATACTTGGAAGATCTATTCAGAAAGACTAATGACACTAGCTGGTGTTTATGGTTTCTGGAAGTACGTCTCGAAACTTGAAAGGCGTGAGACCCGACGATACTTAGAGATGTTTTACATTCTGAAGTTCCGGGATCTTGTAAGTAGTTCAGTCATTCATTTTACTAGGCTTAACGTTCAGACAAGAAGAATGCTCCAAATACTATAAATTTCTGATTTTGTTTGGTTTTCAGGCGAAATCTGTACCGCTGGTCCCAGAGGCAGTTGGCGATGGTCACTGAAGTATATTTACAGAGAGGTTATCAAGTAATGTTGTCCATGGATTCGATTTACCTTTCAGGCTAGCGTATAATACCAAATAAGAATCCATGAACGTCGAGATGGATGGATATATAAACGGGTGTGTATGTAGTAATTTGTTTGGTAAAACGAGTGAAAAGGTAAGTGATTGGTTATGAATACAACTTTTATTATAATCCCATGTTTTGTCATCTGATGGAACAATTACAGTTTGATGGTCCTCAAAACCATCAGTTTTTCGTAGTACCTGAACTTATAAAGCTCGGAGCCTAGAGTAGAGGCTTTGGAAACAAAATAACTTCATATCATTACTCTTTTAACTCTGGATGCACAAGTTAGTTCAAACCAGAATAAAACGGGATATTATAAGAAGGTAACCAGTCATTACCCTGGATAAATGATTCTGCTGTAAATTGATTTGCTTCGGTAGAGCTATTGATTACTCTATAACCAGGCCAATTTACCCTTCCAGTTGTGTTCGATCCGGATCCTCTATTCATATACTCTCCATAGTAAAGTGTACTTAGAGCGAAGTCACCATCCCATTCTAACCATCCCCGAGGATCAACAACATCGTCAATTAACGAATGCAAGTAAACGGTTCTTGAATATTGTTTCCAGGGCCTTCCCAAGTACGTTTGGAATGCAGTCTTGAATGGTATCAAATCAGCTGCAGCAGTGACTTTGCAATTCAAAATTGAGATTCCAGTATTCTGATTTGGATCCTCTCTTCCCTGAGCTGTGAACATATTTTTCTGATTTGGATTTGGTTTTCGGGCATATAAATTACAATCTTGAAGTACCACTGCAGCATTGCCAAAAATAAAATCTACCGTGCCGTATATGTCACACTGTTTGTAGAACTGCCGAAGCGAGTGTGCGTAAAGAGTGTCTTGGTACCCCACGAAACTGCATCGATAAAATGCTGACAGATCTGCTCCGCTACGCAATGCAACAGCTTGATGTTTGCTTGGACCCGCTGAATTCTCAAATGTCATATCTCTTGCAATAAATCCTTTTCCCATCACAGCTGTATGAAGAATGCATATGTTGAGTTATGATTGAAGAATCTATTTCCTAAATTGAGTTGAAAATGATATGGTCTCACAAATAAATTTGGGTGTGGGAATGGACCCAGAGGTCAGACCAGAACACATAAAAGAGACATATGTTGGTGGTAGACCAAGTAAACAGATCCTGGTATAGAATCATGCTTTCAAAAGGAAACTGTCGCTTCAACTTGATCTGGCACTTGATCACGTATTCACGTGTGAGTGGACCAAATATGATTCCACCACAATTGATGGTTAACTAAGTAGCAATTATGCATAGAAAAAACCACATAAATCGAAGTTTAAAGACAAACTTACCGACGGTAGCTGATCGGAAAGTAGTCCAGCCGTCAACAACGTTTCGATTAGCTTTCACAACGGTTTTTCCGATGCCGTCACCAATGAACATCAGCATAGTCTTCTTTTTAACTACTTCTACATTTTCAAAATATGCTCCTTCCTTAATATAAATGACAATTCTTTTGTTAGAGGACTTCGGCGCAGCTGCTACAGCTTCACTTATTGTCGTAAAATTCCCACTCCCGTCTTTCGCCACCACCATATCGAAACTCATTGCGATGGCATTTGTAGAAGCTTGCAACAATCGTCGATCTTTTATGGCTACCCATCTTGGAAAACCATCCACCATTTCTCCGTACTCGGGAAACACTTGCTCATCTTCGGGAGTCTTCTTTTGCTCTTTCGGAATTTTTTCCAACATTGCAAGAGAATTAGATACCAAATGAGAAATCGTATATAATCTTTTCTCAATCTGTTTCCGTATTTTCCCTTTACTATAGAAGAACCCATCAAGGCAAGTAAATTGGTTAGTCATTGAAGCACTCAACAATGTCTGTAACTGATGGTAACGCTTTGCAGATGTGTTTTGGGTCTGCAAATCAGATAAAGCTTCATCAAGATCAAAAATGGTATCTTCAAAAAGCTCAAGACAGTCATCTAAAGCTCGATTTTCACGTGGATCGAGTTCATTTCTGAATTTGTTTTTGATACCAGTACAATCAGAAGCTGAAATCTTCACAATGTCGACAGCATGATCAATAATTGCAGAGATTAGTTGTGATATCGACTTTGTTTTCAGGCTGACCCCGGGGAATAAAGAATCGAGAGTCGAAATACAAAGCTGTGGGTATAGAGTCCCTTCACAGTTGGAATGTGCAACTTGAAGATTTTCATAATGAACGTGTAATGGTGATAGAGTAGATGAATTGGAGATGACATTGTGGATTTTCTTTGTGATGGGTTTGTTTGTTGTTAATGAGAGTAGTAAGACAAGTGATGAGATTGCTAAGATTGAGAAGAGAATCTTCATAATGTTGCAGCTGAAGCTATGCATGGTGTGTGATGTCTTACTAGAGAGAAGTGAAGTTAGTGGCTAGGAATAGGATGATGTGATTTATAATAGTAAGAAGTTTTCATGGCAAATTCATTATCAGTGAGGGTCTACCCACCAAGAGCAGTGGGCTTCATTTAATCATGACAATGTGGGTAAAAATGTCATGAAACTTACACGCACAACCCAAATATGCAGAATCTGTTGTTGATGAAATTGTTTGGACCCAGACTCGATTGCTGTTAGCAGTTGGAGAGCCAGGCTTGCCAGTAGCCGTAGGAGAGGTAGCGAAAAAAAAAATTGTGTCGGGGCAAATAATATGATTGTCGCTTCTTTACAAGTCCCAGCTTGTAAAAATCATCAAACTAAAATCTTTCTTCTGAAGGAGCATGACATGTGGTCCAGTTAAATCTGAACCTTAAATGTTCATATGCAGTGTTAGGCTGTGAATTTGATTGCGGATATATCCTAATTTACCGAGAGTCAAAAGCGATCGTCTTATGCTTCAGAGGTCTTAGTTATATTTTGTGCAATTCTTTTTTATGGAATATGTCCAAGTGCAATTATTTACTTCCAATCAAATGCAGCTACAAAATTTGGTTTCTTGTAACCCTTGTATTATTCATTACGGAAAAAAAAAATGGAAAAACCGAAGTGAAGAATTAAATTTGCCAAGTAATGCAACCAACTAGTGATATTTAATAGAACTGAGAGTGGTTAAATATTTCACGCGGATTCAGCAGGCAAATAGTTGTGGTTTCATTCTCAGGTGCATATGTAGTACTGCACGTCTGAATATGGTTACATTTGCATTGATGGAAAGTGAGTTGATGCACTTGCATGTTTCACCAATATATGGTATCAAATTAAATTGGATTGTCACAAAAAAAGTTTCCCATGTTACACTTTTTACGAAAGAACGATTCCATGATTCTTAACCTCTCAATTGTTCTACCGACAGAAGGTATAGTACTGCACCTTTGAACCGTAAAAATGCTTTTAGCAAACGACTCCTTGAAAGAATCATGCATGCAATAAAATCCTTCTTTGGGCTTAATATTTTTAGTACTTACTTTATTTATTTAAAAATGTTCAGTTATTATACATAGCCGAGCCTGAGGCAGTGTGACATATGCGACCACGTAGGTCTGGCTCTGACCAGGGCAAGACAGTGTGATATGTATGTGACTGCACAAGGTCCGGCTGTGACCAGGGTCTTTTCTTCTTCTGAAAATCGGACAACCTTCCTCCCTATAGTGAACCTCAAATTATCAAGTCAATCCCAATATGTATTTTACTTACGTGTTCAATATTTTTGAAGCCCAGCCCAATAATATATCCTTTGCATATGCTTAAAAATAGAAAATAAATTCTTTTCTTATTTGTCTGAGTCACAGTTCATTGAACCGAATCAGTGATCGGTTGTAAGTTTGTTTTATAAATCTTCGTAAAAAGAACATTTTAAATTATAAAATGCATAAAAGTTGTGAATTTGTGATTTTTGAAAAGAGCGAGACTGCTAGATTAACAGTGGGAAATCTTGTTAAGAGACTCAATGGTTGTCTGGGTTGTTCTCTATCATTGGGATAGATAATAGATAAAATAGAGCGTGAGTCACTCTCACAGGGGATTGTCCACATGATTTTCACTCTATTAATTCAGTATTTTCGCTTTGAAAATAAAAATAGAGTCGTTTTATATAAATATATTATTATTCGGAACTAATTTAAACAACTATTGGATCCTAGGTGTAAATATCAGCGTAACTTATGGCTATATCTTTAAAAAAAAAATCGGTATATTTTTGTTCTTGTTGGTGAACAACGACAAAAAAAAATTTATTTATCGTCGTTACGAAATTATCAAGAGCTAAGAAAATCGATTTTATCCCTAGAATTAAATTCGTATAGGACCCTTCTAGCCTCAGGATCTACTTTATGTTGGTTCTGCAACAACGAAAATGTTAAAACAAAAGAAGATTGTTAAGGTTAAGAAATCTCTGATTTATAAACACACAATGGACAAAGTCACCTGCTCAGCAAATTGTCCTTAACACAATAGTCTGCGGGTATCCCTCAAGAATGAGAGATGTTATACCCTAACAGCGGAGATGTGTCCAAGATAGAACTGCCCGTTATG
>JAJJMC010020037.1:821026-862094 GCA_023531435.1 Papaver californicum
CCGATTTTCCTATAAGCTCGTTACCTTATCGGTCTCTTTCTAGTCAAGATTTTAAGCTTAGGTTCGCGTAGGTTTCGTTTTCCTAAGGCGGGCAAGAAGGAGACGGTGATGAAATCCGAAACCTTATCTTGTATGGCCAGGCCTTGCCCTTTACTATGCAGAAATTAAGTTCCGTATTCAGTCCTCAACATATATGCATACAAAGGCGTCCAGAAAACCCACTGACAGGAGATTCGTGGGTTGGTCGAAATTTACCTCCCGTTCTAGACGGGCGACGAACCGTTGAAGTCGACTCGGGCCACTAATATCCTTTTTAATAGTGTGCGAACCCGAGGGGCCGAGACAATATCGTAATTGTCGTCCGTCCCTGCACACAGTTTGATATTTAAAATTACCCTTCTGTAGGGTTTAAAAATAATAAAAAGTCCAAAGTCCAAAAATAATGTCCAAAAGTGTCCGAAAATAAAAGAAAAATTACAAAAATAATTAAAACCCTAATACAATTTTCTAAATTAATTAAAACTAATTAAAATAAACTAAAAATCTAATTAAGAAAAATAAAATAAAATCTTCGATCTTCTTTTTCGTTCTTTAAGTTTTTCCCTTTTTTAATTCCAAGTCTTTAGCTTTAATTCCAAAACTTGGGCGTAATCTCTTTTCGATCCAAAATCGAACCTGTAGTAAAAAGGAAAAATACCAAAAGAAACGTAAAATAGAACAAAGTAAAATAATAAAACTAAAAATAAAAACCTAAAATAAATCTAAAACCCTAAACCTAAAAACAAGTCCGCGTCGGCGGCGCCAAAAATTGATGTGGTTTAGAAAGTGGTAAATAAAGAGTTCGTTTCTCGAACTTGTGAAGGTAACGATTTTAGAAAATATTATACTTAACCTAAACTAATAAAAATCAGAAAAATAAACTAGAGATGATTTTTAGAAAATATGGGGAAAACCAGGAATCAGGAATCAGTTATTTCTAACAATTTATGTGATTAATCGGGTAATTCTTTTAAATAAATTAAGCTCAAATATTGCCAATAATATGTTTCCCAAAAGAATAATTGTAAATCCTAAGCATGGGACATCAAGAGTAATTAACTAAGCATGACCCATCAAAAGAGAACACAACTATTTAATAAAAACCATTTTTTTCTAATTTAAATCCATGCAAATAATAATAAAAGAATTATAAATAATTAATTAAAAATAGACTTACCACATAAAATTGAGAGATAAACCTCCTCCATCATCCCAGTAAATAAACTTATCCCATGGAGAAGAAAACTTGTTCAAAAGATCTTTTCATTGCTCAAAAAGTTGATTACAAGGTGAAATAATAGTGCAACAGCTGAACAGATACGTTTATAAGTGTTACAAAATAGGGTTCAGCCGTTACAGAAGTGTTTCTAAGCAACAAAGGTTTAAAAGGATAGGCAACAGAAGCAGTTTGAATCAGCAAAAGTTATAAGTGTGGCTGAGTCGTCTTCTCAGACGGTGGTAGATGAAGAACAGCACCGACGGTGACCGGATCGCTGTCCATTTCCGGCCAAACTCCGGTGACTCCGAAAATCAATCTCTAGGCTTCCTTCATATATATAGGCTCTACAAACCCTAGGGAGAGTTCTAAACCTAATAGAACTCTTTAAAATCTCTCCAAATCTTCACAAATCCGAATCAAAATATAACTCCCTTTTTCCGGCGAAACTCGGATTTGGGGCTATTTTTCCGGCGTAAACCTCTAATTCTTCACGTGTTTAATCTTGTATTGGTCCCATCTATCTTGTATATCAATTTGAGCCAAGAATATCCAAGTTTTATCATGAATCAAAGTGTGCAGTTCTTAACAGCATTTTCCGTCCCGATCCCGTCCGTGACTGGCAGTTGACTCGGTCAACTCGGGTTGACCGAGTTGACTCGAGTTTGACCCGATTTTGACCGAGTTGACTCGAGGGTGCCCCTTATCCACTTCTAGGGTGCCAAATAACACTTGTCCTTGGGCGCCTTTATCACTTTTTGAGCCAATTTTTCCACAAATCTTTATTCTTCAAATGTACCTACAAAAGCATAAAAACACGTAATATTTGCAAAATCGAATACTAACTTAATAGAAACTAAGGTGCAATCTAGACACTAAAATGTGTCTATCAGTATGAAAATTGTAATGCTCGGTATTTTAATTTACCGTTTCGGATCGTGTTACGACCGACTTAGCTAACCTTGTTGTTTAGGTTGTTGTTTCCTTTGCCTTAACCTAAGTGGGTTTCTTGAACTAGGAAAGCTACAAGTTTTGGATTGAGATATATTCACCAAATTAATTTTAATAAACAAATAAAATTAAGAGAAAATGAATAGATAATTAATATAAAAAAATAAAACAATAAATATGTGTATTAATTATTCGTATCGGTATTAGTATTAATATAGGTTTTATATTAAAAATTAGGAGAAAAAAATTTAAAGATAAGAAACCAAAAGCTGGAAAGAAAGAAAAGGAGATGGATATAAGGTTTTTAGAGAAAAAGGATAATAAGGATCAAGAGGAGCTTATAGATAAAAAAAAAGTAGAATGCAAAACCCTTTTCTCTTTGAGTATTTTTCTAGTATGATTTTATATTGTAGGGTTCATGAATTTATTTGCCTAAATCTATGTCTCTGATTGGTGATCAACTTCCTTCAGTTTATAGATAAAATGCCTAGGTATCTCTGGATAAAATTTTAGGATGATCCACCGCATATTCATCATTGAATGTATCTTTTAATTTAAATGATGCTTATGATATTTCTAGACAATTTGTTTTTCTATAGTTTTGATGTCTTTAGGTAACCTTGATAATACTATAATAATTTATGGAATTGAGAAAAGTTATAGATTTGTGTCTTATATTTCATTGTGCTTTGGACTGGTTTAATTTCAGATATTGTGAGTTAACAATGAATATTTTGGCAATATGATGTAATCTTCCCAGGTTTTAGGATGATCTTGTAAAATCAACATCCTAAAATCAACATCATGTTACCAAAGAAAATAACGTATCAATTTAATTTTGAGAAGAAAAATGGTAGTGGGATTTGATTGTATTCGGTGGTACAGAATAATTAGAACCAAGTTAATCCAGTATTAAAGGTTGGGATCTAATGTTCTCCGCCTATTTGAATAAAATGGGGCCTTACATTGTTTCTATATAACTTACACTGTTAATTGATGATTGATAATAGATTCTCATTGACCGAAAGAAACAAAAACAAAAACATTGGCACAGGGTAGAGAGCGAGGGTGAGTAGTCATTTAGTATTAGTATTACAACTAGGGATGTCAATGGATGCTATCGAAACGGAAACTGGCTCAGCCGGTTCCGTTTCCGATAAGCCTTATCGGATATCAGATATCCGATAAGTTCCGATGGAATCTTAATATTCAATTCCGATTCCGTTTCGATAAGCTTATCGGATATCGGATATTATCCGATAAATATCCGATAGCTGATAGAAATCTTATAAACCTGTTTTTCAGTTCAAATTTTTCAGTTCATTTAAGCGTTTCCAGTTCATAATTCAGTTCAAACACATAGAAAACACACACAAATGATCACAGTTTATAAATTACATGTTCTATTGTTCTTGCAGCAAAAGAAAACACAAAGAAACTGAAATTTGTACTAGCATTGTCATTGACTCACTGAGATACAGCCTGCAATGCAGCTTTCAAAGTACATCTGCATTTCAAAGAAACTAAAATTTGTTAGTTGGCAGTGCAAGAAATATGAAAGTAAAGGAAAATATGAATGTGATGCAACTGATGAAATTGAGGTACCCAATTGATTTGATGCTCTTTGACTTTGCGACATCACCCTGAATTGAACAGAGTCACACATGTTAGCTATTACAGGCTCATATAAGTGTAAAAATTAGGCTAATACAGGCTTACATTGCCAATACCGTGTAAAAATTAGGCTATTACAGGCTATTACGGGCTATTACAGGCTTACAGGCTTACAGTACATCCCCAAAAACTAGCAGCATAACCAAAAACAGCATCACAGACAGCATAGCCTAACATGCTATTACAGGCTTACATGCTATTATTAGGCTATTACAGGCTATTACAGACAGCATCACAGACAGCATATCCTAGCAGCATAACCAAAAAGCATATCAATACACCAAACAACATTTACACATATCTAGTTTAGAACAGAATCTTAAGCAAGGGTGCAACTAGTACTGATAGTATGCCACACTACAATAATAGAACTTAAGTCTTATACTAGTCTCTGCAAATTAAGATATGGCACAATGCTGATGTAAAATCATCAATTTTGGAACTATTAATTCTTTTGGAACCATTATATCCCCAATTTTGACATCTGAAACAATCTCTATCTTTTAAAACAAGTTTTTTAGCAATATCTGTCATACACCTATCACTAAGAATACCCTCATGTCCTATTTCATCTTACTTTAGAGACGACCTCCTTATCATGCAGTTCAAAATCAACACAGTATCCTAATGTACTACACATATGGACACAACTACTAACCTTTGAAGCATAACCCCATCAGCCATTTATAAGATAACAACTAGAAATTTACAAATTATAAACTGCAAGTCTGCAAATTCTGATTGTAATAAGAGAACTCACTTTTTCTTGATGCGAGGAAGAGCAATATCACAAAAACAATCTTTAGTCAGAAGCTCAGTTGAGGTATCAAAATCATGACTCTCGTACTGCACACACACAGAATCATAAAATACATAATCATAAGACTCAAAATCACCTTTTCTGATTTGTAACATTCAAATCTAATATGCAATTAAGATAATTATTGAAATTAACATCCAATCATGCAATTCAGTATATCAGTTGATTCAATTGTGAAATCAACATGATTAACCCTGATTTCCAAAAAAAAAAACCCAAATATTTTTGATTTCATAAAACCCTAGTTTCAATTTTGTATCATTCTAACACATAACATCATAATCAAACAAGAATAAAAAGAGAATATCATACAACATACCTATTCAGTGGTTTCTTTTACTGGTGTGATGGTAATGGTTCAAGGATTTGACTGTTCTGTTGTAGTGGTGAACTGGTGATGGTTTAAAACGATAGATTAGAAGAAGAAGGTGGTGGTGATGGAGTGGTGGCGTTGAGAGAGATGGTGGTGAATATGTTCACTGTGAAATAGAGAAAGCCGAGAGAAAAAACGTATCAGTGTCGATGAAAGTTGAAAAAAAAAAGGGTTGGTTTATGTCGCAGAAGAGAATCAGGAAGAGAAGTGACTCAAGTGAGAACTTAGAGTACTGGCTGTACGGGGGGTTGGTTTAGTATTATCGGTATCGGATATTATCGGAACGGATACTGGCTCATCCGGTTTCGTTACGATAACACGAAAATATCCGATATAATATCCGTTTCCGACATCCGATATCCGCTATATCGGATAATATCCTATAAAATCTCGGATTTTCAAAAACGATTATTGGATTTCAGATTGACATCCCTATCTATATAATCTATTATAATAATGGTTACCAAACAGCCGAACAAAGCTTACTATAAATTAGATTACTGACAGCTGTGTATTTATATTCAACCGATGAGCATAATTGTGTATAACCATCCAACGGCTAGCAACCCGCTAACTTATTAAGGTCACCTGCGTGGCTGCGCGTCACAGCATTACTCTAATTTAAATAGTTTTTCAAGTTTCTGGGGTCGCTTGGCTCTCTTTTCTTGTAAATCAGTTTTTTCTTTTTGTTTTTTCATTTCAATCGGAGTTGCCCAAAAAAAACTACTTTGCTTTAAATATAAACAAATTAAGTTGGTAATCCATAATTCCTACTTTGCTTCTTGGACCACGCTTTTAACCTAACTCCTATAACAACCATTCAATCCTAAGCATAGTTATCTTTTTGATCTTTCTTCCTCAGAGTGAACAATCAATCTCAAGAATAGTTGTTACCTCTCTCTCTCAGTGACAATCCATCAATCTCAATAATAGTCCTTTTAGATAAAAGAAGGATTTAAGACAAAATTTTGACTTTTGGTGGGGGGATTTCTCAGTTCTTCTCTTATAGTCCATTCGATTGATGTCAGTAAGGATCATGTCAAAACTAGACTACCTCTGTAGTGTTAACACTGATAATAATAATAATACTGATCAGATTCAGAAATGGATAATAGTAAATTGGTTTTCGCCATTAATGGTGAGAAAGTTGAGATATTGCATATCAAAGATCATACCACTACTCTACTTGAATTCATACGTACACAGACTCGTTTCACTGGAACTAAGCTTAGCTGTGGAGAG
The DNA here is from genome assembly GCA_023531435.1 of Papaver californicum. Classification (NCBI taxonomy): domain Eukaryota; kingdom Viridiplantae; phylum Streptophyta; class Magnoliopsida; order Ranunculales; family Papaveraceae; genus Papaver; species Papaver californicum. The sequence continues at coordinate 827,342 of JAJJMC010020037.1, forward strand.
GGTCAGTATATCTCAACTTCATTTTCGTTGAATTTTTATGTGTAATTCTGTGAGTTTTAAAGATTCTATGGGTATTGGTTTAGTTAGTACTCCCCGTCCTAAGAAAAGAGATACTTTAACTTTTTCAATTTAGTCTATTTTTAGGCAAAATTGAAAAATTGAAAAAATCTATATATTCCATAATTTGGTGCTTTTTTATGTGAAAATGACACGGTGCCCATGATCAAACACTGGTACCAGGTGACACAAATAAGAATTCTAACCATGTGCCAGGACTTAGCAGGGGCCAAGGGAGGCAGACAGTTTTCATGAGAAAACAAAACAGACAAATCATGTATATGCATCCATATCTCACTAATTATAAGATGTTTTTGTTTTTGTTTTTAGTAATGATTTCTAGTATGATTCTATTTGCTACATTCATAACAGATTTATGTAAAATGATTTGTTATTCTTAGACGCTCATTTTATGCAAATACACACATCTTAATCCTAAATGTATCGTTGAGTGTCCAAATGCTGTCAACCAGCAAAAATCCTGAACGTGGGTGGGGTATCTTTTTTATGTACTTGATGATTTTGAAGCTTAGTTCCTCCAGGAGTAGAAGTTGTTTTAGATGTAACTTTTCAGTTTCTTAAAAGCAATGAGATAGTAAGCCTCTATATAATCCCATTTGTTTCCGTTGCAGGTGGTTGCGGAGCTTGCGTTGTTCTTTTGTCCAAGTATGATCCTGTACGCGAAAAGGTTGAGGATTTCACAGTGAGTTCATGCTTGACACTTCTTTCTAGTATAAATGGATGTTCAATTACGACGACTGAAGGCCTTGGAAACATTAAAGATGGGTTCCACACCATCCACAAAAGAATCTCTGGTTTCCATGCTTCTCAGTGTGGGTTTTGTACTCCAGGCATGTGTATGTCTCTCTTCTCTGCTCTTGTTAACGCTGAAAAAACACAAGCGCAAAATCTTCGTCCTGGATTTTCCAAGCTCACAGAGTCAGAAGCTGAGAAGGCTATTTTAGGTAACCTTTGTCGGTGCACAGGTTATCGTCCAATAGCTGATGCCTGCAAAAGTTTTGCGGCTGATGTCGACATGGAAGATCTTGGTTTGAATTCATTTTGGAAGAAGGGAGATAGTGAAAGTGAAAAAATTGGTAATTTACCCTCATATAACCCTGGCAATGAGATCTGCACCTTCCCCGAATTCTTAAAAAGTGAAATTAGATCCAAAATCCTCTGGGATTTAAAGGGGCAACGTTGGTACAATCCTGTTACAGTTGAGGAACTTGAGCATTTAATGGAATCCATAGAATCTGAAAATGGCGCTAGTTTTAAGCTAGTTGTTGGCAATACGAGTACAGGCTACTACAAGGAGGTTGATCACTACAGCAATTACATTAACCTTAGATATATTCCTTATCTTTCAATGATCTTAAGTGATGACGCTGGGATTGAAATTGGAGCAGCTGTGATGATCTCTGATGCTATCCAAGCTTTGGAGGAAGGAGCGAAAAATGGGCCCAACTCAACAGGCAATCTTGTATTCAGCAAAATTTCTGACCATATGAAGAAGGTTGCATCAGAGTTCATCCGCAATTCTGCGAGTTTGGGAGGGAATTTGGTCATGGCACAAAGGAAACAGTTTCCCTCAGATATTGCAACTATACTTCTTGCAGCAGGTTCATCCCTCCTCATACTTAGTGGCTCCAAAAGAATGAAAGTTACATTAGAGGAATTCTTAAGTAGTCCACCTAGTGATACTAAGACTGTAATATTAAGTATCAGAATTCCATGTTGGGCCTCGATGAACATGTTTTCTTCTCAGAGTGGATCCGGATTGATGTTTGAGACTTACCGAGCTGCACCACGACCCCTCGGGAATGCCTTGGCATACCTTAATGCTGCTTTCTTGGCCGAGGTTTCACTCTCTAAAACATCTGGTTGTAGTGTCCTAGAAAGACTTCAGTTGGCTTTTGGTGCTTATGGGACAAAGTATGCAATAAGAGCAAGAATGGTTGAAGAATTTTTAATCGGTAGATCCCTTAGTAAAGATATTCTGTTTGATGCCATAAATATTCTTAGAGCAACAATAGTACCTGATGAGGGTACTTCAAGTCCAGCTTATCGATCAAGCTTGGCTGTCAGTTTTCTCTTTGACTTTCTTCACCCTCTTACTGAAGGTAGTACTGCAATTCTGAATGATGGCTTGACGAAATATAATAATTCTTCTATGGTTACTGCTTCCAAATGCAACAATAGTTTTGATCAGTGGCCACATGTCAAAAAGGCGGGTTTGCTCTCTTCTGGGAAGCAAGTCATAGAAGTCAGTAGGGAGTTTGATCCAGTTGGTCAGCCTACTAAAAAAGTTGGAGCCGAGAATCAAGCATCTGGTTCGTTATATATCAATAGAGAGATATTATTGAAAGTATTGCCTGCATTCCCAATTGGCTTTTTTTGTGTTTTGTTTTTACACTTGTCACTACATCCTCTAAACCTTTCATCTCTTACCCTTTTCAAAACTTTTCTGTTGGTAGGTCGATTTGTAACTTGATCGTTTTATTAGAACTCACAATTCAAAGATAAGATGAAATGGAACTTTTATTTACTAGTTCCCATGAAATTTGACACCAACGTTAATTATGTAGGTGAGGCTGTATACGTGGATGACATTCCTTCTCCCAAGGATTGCCTTCATGGAGCAATGATATGTAGCAAAATGGCGATGGCACGGATTAAGAATGTAGAGCTTAAATCACTGCCTTCCCCAGATGGAGTTGTTAAGGTTATTTCTGTTGAAGACGTCCCTAAAGGAGGGGAAAACGTAGGAGGCAAGACAATTTTTGATACTGAGCCCCTATTTGCTGATGGACTTGCTGAATTCGCGGGCCAGATACTTGGCTTTGTGGTATGTCATATTCTCTATTAAAAATACAAACATATCTCTCCTAACATTACTGTTTTGCCATTTTCTTAGTTATTCAATATGGTTGATGTAGGTTGCAGATACACAGAAACATGCAGATATGGCGGCGAACGGCGCAGTGGTTGAATATGACACTGAAAATCTTGAACCACCCATTTTAACAGTAGAAGATGCTGTTGCTAGATCCAGCTTCTTTGAGGTACCACCTTCCTTTTCCCCAAAGCAGGTAGGAGATTTTTCAAAAGGAATGAGCGATGCAGATCACAGAATTATCTCAGCAGAGGTGCTTGTCAAAAACTTTCCCTTTTCAAAATGCTATTCAGATCGAACTCAGTATGTTGCATATAAGTTTGACCATGTAATGGTATTTCAATTGATGCACAACTATGTAATATTATTTCAGATCAAACTTGGATCTCAGTACTTCTTCTATATGGAGACACAAACTGCCCTTGCGGTACCAGATGAAGATAACTGCATGGTTGTTTACAGCTCCTCTCAGGACCCAGAGAACACACAGATTGTAATTGCTAAATGCCTAGGTCTTCCCGAGCATAATGTTCGTGTTATAACGAGAAGAGCTGGAGGCGCGTTTGGTGGAAAGAACCTGAAATCGATGCCTGTAAGTACACTTTTATTTATGTAATTACTATACGAACCTTTTTTAATCAAACTCCTTTAGTTCGAGCGAGTCTTTTCAAAATTTAGAAAGCCGTTGAGTTACATCCTGATTTGGAAGCTGTATAAATAGTTCCTGTCAAATGGTGTGTGGTCATTCAGCCAAAAGCGACAGTTTGTTGAACTGGTTAATATCCTTCTATTACTTTTGTTGGGACATCCTCATATATTCTGCAGAATAAGCTGTCTGACAATGTAGCAAATATGTTATTATCTTATCTGAAATTATAAATTGCATTGTATTTTTGGTTGTGCAAAGTATGTATAGTTTATATTGGGCACCTTTCCTTGGCTGAAGTGGTTTTTCTAGACTCGAGAATATTATTGTTGTTGAAGATCATATTATTTCAGATTGTGCATTCAAACCAGTAAAATCAAGCTCACAGTAAAAGAAATTACGTGTAGGTTGCAGCAGCATGTGCACTTGCTGCTCACAAACTACGGCGTCCTGTCCGAGCTTACCTCAATCGCAAGATCGATATGATAATGGCAGGAGGAAGACACCCAATGAAAATCAGTTATAGTGTGGGCTTCAAATCTGATGGAAAGATCACTGCTCTACATCTTGATATACTAATCAATGCGGGAATATTTCTAGATTATAGCCCAATCATTCCAAGTTATATGGTGGATTCACTGAAGAAGTATGACTGGGGAGCTTTGTCTTTCGATATAAAAATCTGTAAGACAAATCTTTCCAGTAAGACGATCATGAGAGCACCGGGAGAGGTGCAGGCATCCTTTATTTGTGAGGCTGTGGTTGAGCATGTAGCATCATTTCTTTCCTTGGAAGTCGATGATGTCAGAAAAAGAAATATACATACATACGAGAGCCTCAAGTTATTTTATCAGGATAGCGCGGGTGAACCTCTAGAGTATACTATGCCCTTGATTTTAGATAGGTTAGCTATATCTTCAAGATTCCACCAAAGGGTAGAAGAAATAAGACAGTTTAACATCTGTAACAAATGGATAAAAAGAGGAATCTCCCAGGTGCCCATATTTCATGAGGCGAAGGTGAGACCAGCCCCAGGTAAAGTGAGCATTCTCAATGACGGATCAGTGGTGGTTGAAGTTGGAGGTATTGAGCTAGGTCAAGGACTTTGGACAAAGGTGAAGCAGATGGCAACATTTGCTCTGAGTCCCATAGAGGTTGATGGAAGTAAGGATCTATTGGACCGGGTTCGGCTCATTCAGACTGATACCTTGAGCCTGGTACAAGGAGGATTTACTGCTGGGAGCACTACCTCAGAGTCAAGTTGTGAAGCAGTTCGCCTTTGCTGTGATGCCTTGGTTGAAAGACTAACCGTACTCAAGGAAAGGTTACTAAAGAAGATGGGTCCAGTTTCATGGGATACTTTAATAGTCCAGGTACCTTCCGATCTGTAAGTTCCAGATAAAATTGTTTGATATACTATTTTCTCACCCCAACTCGTCTGTCTTTCAGGCACATCTCCAATCTATCAACTTATCTACAAGTACTTACTATGTTCCTGATTTAAGTTCAGTGCGTTATCTGAACTATGGTGCCGCAGTGAGTGAGGTGAGTTAATGACATCAATAATAATGTGTACATAATTTCTACTTATTTCTCGATATGATAAATGCTTGTTGTCATTCATTAAACGTACAGGTGGAGATTGATCTTCTCACAGGAGCAACCAGTATCTTGCAAACAGATATTATCTATGATTGTGGCCAGAGCTTAAACCCTGCTGTTGATTTGGGACAGGTTTGCTCAACTGCAACTTATTTTTATTTCTCATCTGACTTCTTAAGAGCACTTTTTCTTCTTATTTTGAGTGCTTAACTTGTTTTCGCATTTTAGATTGAGGGCGCTTTTGTTCAAGGAGTAGGGTTTTTTATGCTGGAGGAGTACCTGACAAACTCTGAAGGATTGGTGGTGTCTGATGGAACATGGAACTACAAGATCCCAACTATTGACACTATCCCGAGACAGTTCAATGTTGAGATACTGAACAGCGGGCATCATAAGAAACGTGTTCTGTCCTCTAAAGGTTCTGTATTTTACTCAAAACTTTGATCTTTACATAAAACATACAATGAATCAGTTAGAGGGTAGAATGTCTGTCAAAATGATGAGGTTTGCCTGTAACTAAGGCGGCATTTATTTTGAGATTTTGATCCTGTCTTGCATCATATTCCAAAGATTCATGTTTGGTGGGCGTTTAAAAAATTGTGTTTCAATTATTACTTTTGCCGATCAAAAATGAAATAAAAATATAAACCAATCATCTAGAACAAGAAATTTGTCTTTTGTGCCATTCGCCAAGTTTTCTGTATTTCTAAATCTGCAAAGTTTGAAATACAGCCAAAAACCGGCTCATTTTTGGTTTTTGCATGGTCACTGACATCCAGTTTATTATATCAGTAACCAAATTGATTAGGCTTAAGACTACCTTGAGGTAGGATGTGTGATATGTCTTCTTCATTTGTGCATCCATTAGCTATGTGCTTGGTTGAGCTAAATTCAGTGTTCTCATCATTTCCAGCTTCTGGGGAGCCACCTTTACTTATGGCTGCTTCAGTTCACTGTGCAACAAGGGCCGCCATTAAAGAAGCAAGAAAACAGGTTCTCTCCTGGAGTGGGTCAGAATCAGGATCAGAAGCATCATCTTATTTGACATTCCAACTGGAAGTCCCAGCAACCATGCATGTAGTGAAGGAGCTATGTGGACTTGATAATGTCGAGAGGTACTTAAAAAGCTCAATGGTTTCTCGTTGAAGGAATTATCTCCAAATTAGCATTTTTATTTATTTTATGTTATTAGTATTCAACAATTGCTTTCTTTACACTTGTGGCCTAAAACATTCATCAGGCTAGAGTTAAGTATTTTTTTCGTTTTAGAACAAAGTGTGTGTTAAAAAAGTAAGCAACTGACATGGAACCAAAGTGTGTTTTAAGCTTGAATAAGAATCACCCCATCTTTATGCATTTTTTTTGTCAATAGTAGGAGATGTTCTTACTGAGATTGACAATACTAATGCTCGTCTTCATTAGTCATCCCATCAGAGGTTGGTTCTGTAGACCAGAAATGCGACATGGAACAGTAAAACTAGTCCGCACTTCAAAAAAAAATCCATTCCTTTAACTTTTGATGTTGTTAATAAACAACTGATATGGAAAAATATTAATGGGTGACTTTTATGAAGGGATACGTTATTAGTGGGGATGATACCATTAGAGCGAGCCGACGGTTAGGATCTGTCAATATTTATTTGTCCTATATATAATAGTATCATAATGCTAATAATGATATCCTTTTATAAATAGTGATTTTTATAAAAAAATTTATTAAAAATAATCTTGGAAATTTTTATTAAAAATAACCTTTTAGATATCTGTGTGGTTTCGGTCATAGAATTATTTCCCTCGCTAATGCAAAAAAGCATGAAATTTCAACTAGGAAAACATTCTTTTAGAAGTGTTATATATTTACTCTGTTCAAGGCTTCTCAAGCTTCAAAAGTTAATGTAATTGAGTGCCAGTTCAAATATAATATCATTAGAGCTAATTAATCAATTTTAGTTGGAATATATGATATGGATTTGTTTGTGGTTAGAAATCCCTAACTTGCACTCAACATATCCAATATACTTAAGTGTTCTTTTTTATTTGGAAGCATACTGTACTCAAATAACTCAACTAATGGGTGTTAAAAAGTGGAGCAAAATTATTATTTATTTATTTATCTTTTAAATATCTGGATATGAAATTTCAATTCTTAATAAGTGAAAATAAACAGTGTTAAATTTTATTAATGTTTTAAAAAAATATATCGTAAAGTAATTATCAATAACATTCACGGTTTAGATTATACTCCCTCCGTTTTAGAAAAAGAGTTACTAATATTTTCTCAAATTGATCTATTTTTAGACTAAAATAAAAAAATGATGATAACACTTCTCCAAAAACAAAAAAAATATTATATTTCAAAAAAAAAAACTCTTAGCTAAATATATTTATGAGACCATGTAGTTCAATTATTTGGGGGACTACATAGTGGGTGAAGATGAGCAAGATATTTACGAGACCATGTAGTTCATTTATTTGGGGGACTACATAGTGGGTGAAGATGAGCAAGACATGAGCATATGGCTTTTACACGTTGATCATATGCACTTGAAAAAATAGCATTGCAAAAATTTGACAATTCGATAAATAAGTCAAAATTGATCGATCTATGGCTAACGACTGGAAAGTAAAATCAACCTGTAACAACAGAAAGGGAGAACACAGAGAAACAAGTTAGCCACACATTAACAACTCTCAGAGGACATGATAAAAAAGAAGATGCAAAAGGACAAAGACGGAAAAAGAGGCTTTTAGGCTTAGTGTATATATGCATTAATAACAAGGCTTTTTGTCTGTTTACTCTGTTTTTCCTCTGTTTCTGAAATTATGAGTGATTCTAAGACTGAAACACCTTTTGTTAAAGCTGGGTTATTTAGTAGATTAACATTTTGGTGGTTAAATCCATTGATAAACAAAGGAGGTAACCCCGTCATATATTTGATCCCACCCAGATATGTTTGCAAGTGATATAATTGTCTCTTCAACATTGCTGCATCTCGTTTCGGAAGGCGGTTGAGTCTTCCCTTCTTTTGTTCCGCTCTAAAGAAAACACAAAAATCTTGAAGATGATGATATACCCATGTTAAGAAATTCGGATAGAGCAAGCACTTGTTACATGTTATTCAACAACAACGACGACAACCACAGTCAATTTTGTGGGCAATGGTTCATTGTTACTGGAAAGAGATCCTCGTATCGGGTTTATTCGCATTACTCAAGATAATCATTCTATCTTCTAGTCCATTGTTTATTAGTGCTTTCATTAAAGTTGCAGAAGGCAAAGAAGATTTTAAACATGAAGGTTATGTTTTAGGTGTACTGTTGTTATTCTCCAAATTGTTAGAATCGTTGTCGCAACGGCAATGGTTTTTTCGTAGTAGAATAACGGGTATTCGGATAAGATCATTACTCTCAGCAGCTATTTATAAGAAGCAATTTAAACTTTCTAGTTCTGCTAAAACAACGAATTCAGCGAGCGAGATAATTAGTTATGTAACGGTTGATGCATATAGAATTGGAGAGTTTTCTTACTGGTTTCATCAGATGTGGACACTAGTTCTCCAAATTTGTCTAGGCTTAGCGATTCTTGTTCGTGCTGTGGATCTTGCGATGCTTGTAGCTTTGTTTGTCATAGTTCTTACTGTGCTAGTAAACATTTCTGTAGCGGAACTTCAAACTAAGTATCAGAGAGAGCTTATGGGAGTACAGGATAGGAGACTTAAGGCGATATCTGAAGCGTTGGTGAACATGAAAATCTTGAAGTTGTATGCTTGGGAGATTCATTTAAAAAATGTTATCGAAAGATAGAGAAACGAGGAGTACAAACGGTTGTCACCAATGCATTATCAGAAAGCTTTCTATAAAGTTTACACTGTACAAAATAGATGACTATCAACCACACAGTTTCATTGATATGCTTTGTTTTTATGTATAAATACACAAGACCCTAAATAGGGTAACATATATATTAGACATGTTTAATATAAGCCTTAACTTATGGCAGTAGAATTTGCTATGAATGTGGGATTGATATTGAGAGATTCTCCCTTGATTATTGGCTTGATATATTCTTCTTTGACTAAGGTATGAGAATCATACGGTTCTCTTATACGCCCCCGCAAGATTGGCGTTCCATCGGCAAGGCCAATCTTATTCCGTAGCAAGGAAGTGTGCTGCTTAGATAATGGCTTTGTGAGAAGGTCAGCTAGCTGATCTTGAGTGTGCACATGTCTGACTTGAAGACTTCCTTTCTGGACTAAATCATGCACAAAATGTAGATCAATTTGGATGTGTTTCATACGTGAATGATGGACAGGGTTGAGACTTAGGTGTGTGGCTCCAATGTTGTCACATAACAGTTGATGAGAACTGCTGTAAGTGAGACTCCAAGTTCTGCAAACAGTGTTGACAGCCGCATTGTCTCAGACGCTGCATTGGTCAGTGCTCTGTATTCAGCTTCTGTGGATGATCTTGCAACGACTCGTTGCTTCTTGGAGCTCCATGAGATTGGGTTTGAGCCTAGAAAACTGATGTAGGCAGAGGTTGATATCCGATCATCTATATTGCCATCCCAATCTGCGTTTGTATATATCCGAAGTGTAGAAGGTCCACCTTTATGAATCTGAATTCCATAAAAGATAGTTTGTTTTAAGTAACGAAGTAACCTTTTGCTTGCTGACCAGTGATTTGTAGTTGGCTTGTGCATAAATTGATATAGCTTGTTCACATCAAAAGCAATATCCGGACGGGTCAGTGTGAGATATTGTAGACTTCCAATCAATCGACGAAATTCTGAACAGTCTACAGCTGTTGTACCATCAATTAGCTGGAGAGTTTGTGATTTAGATAGAGGTGTTGAGACATCCTTTGCTTCACTCATACTTGTAGTGTACAGAAGTTCTCTGATGTACTTGTGTTGAGATAATAGTATTCCTGCCTTGGTAGGTATAACTTCAATGCCTAAAAAGAAATGGAGAGCACCCATATCTTTGAGTGAGAACATGTCACCCAACTGCTTGATGGTGGCTGTTACAAAGGATGAGTTGTTGCCTGTGATGATAAGGTCATCCACATAGAACAGTAGGTAGCAATGAGTAGTATCTCTTCTGTAGACAAACAGTGAGTAGTCTTCCTTGGAGTTTCAAAAACCCAACTGAAGGATAGAAGATTTGAGTGTTGTGTACCATGCTCTTGGTGCTTGTTTTATCCCATAGATGGCTTTATTTAGTCGGCACACATGTTTTGGTCTTGACTGATCTTTGAAGCCAGGGGGTTGTACCATGTAGATAATTTCTGTTAAAACAACATTCAGAAATGCATTGTTGACATCCATTTGCCGCAACTCCCATCCATTCATTACTACAATGGACAATACAACTCTAATTGTAGCTGGTTTCACCACTGGACTGAAAGTCTCTGTATAGTCGATACCCAGACGTTGGTTGTAACCTTTTGCCACAAGTCTGGCTTTGAATTTATCAATTGAACCATCAACTTTTCTTTTAACCCGAAAGATCCACCGACACCCCACTGGTTTACATTCAGCTGGAGGTAGAACAAGTTCCCAAGTGCCGTGTTTTAGCAGAGTCGTGAGTTCTGCAGACATGGCCTCACGCCAGTGAGGTTGAGCTATGGCTTGACGCACACTTGTTGGTTCAATGGATTGAGGTAGAGGATGTCTGGAAACTGTATGAATTTGTTTGGGTTTAAAGATTTGATTCATTAATCTTGTGGTCATGTTGTGAATGCGATGAGAATTCTACAGATCTTGATGTGTGGTGTGAGTCGGAGATGCATTGTCTGTGCACACACTTGTGTCAGGAACAACAACTGCAGATGATGCTGATGAGTGCTCAGTTCCGGTTGTTTCCGGAAAGCTGGGCAGGTGACTCGAATGGGAGGTTGCAGCTTGTACAGGGGTAGAATTTAAAGAGCCATAGAGGAAAATGTTACCTGGGAAGAGTACAGCAACAGCAGGTGACCTTTTCGGAGAGTGCATGCACTGTTGATTGTGGAACCTGGATGGATTGTACCGTAGACTCACTGTTGAAGTGTAGAGGCAGGGACTGATGGTTGTATGATTGAGAATGACTAGGGGACTCACAAGGCACAGGGGAAGGCTGAAAGAATGACCTGTTTTCATCAAACAACACATGCCGAGATATATAAATTCTCTTTGTTTGAGGTTCGAAGCATTTGCAGCCATTTTGAGTTGGTGAATATCCAAGAAAGATACATATTTTGGATTTGGGTTGCATTTTGTTTGAGTTGTAGGCCTTGGTGAGAGGATAACAAATGCACCCAATTTTTTTAAGCTTAGAGTAATTTGGGAATTGACCAAAGAGAGCTTCGAATGGGGATTTTTTGTGTATAATGGGTGTTGGTTGACGATTAATGAGATAGGAGGCTGTTTGAAAACCATGTGGCTAATAAGAGAGATCTAGATTGGCATCATGAAGAAGGGTAAGGCCTGTTTCAACAAGATAGCGGTGACGCCGTTCAGAGACACCATTCTGTTGTGGTGTGTGAGGAACAGTAGTGAAGTGAGTGATGCCATGAAGTGAGAGGTATGATTTAAAGGCTAGATATTCTCCTCCATTGTCAGAATACAATGTTTTGATGGATTTTTGGAAACGATTTTCAACAATTCGTTTGAAATGTGGAAAGATTAGAGAGATACCAGATTTGGTAGTCATGGGATAAAACCAAACGTATTTTGTATAATGATCAACAAACAGAAGATAGTATCAGGAGCCCTCAATCCCAGTGTAGCTCTCCGGTCCCCATACATCTGAGTAAATAAGTTCAAGATGCTCATGGCTACGAAAACTTGTGACACGAAAAGATTGTTGATGTGCTTTATTAATATAACAAGACTGACATAAGACAAACATATTTTTCTGGGAAGAAATAGGTAATGTGAATTGCTTAATAAGATGATTGACAATTTTAAAAGAGGGATGTCCAAGACGCTTGTGTCATCCATCAGTTGACGTTCTTTCATGCACATTAGCAGCTTTTGGTGATGCCTGCAATGACTCCGGAAAGGTGTAGATGCCGTTGTTACATGCTCCTTTTAGTAATATCGTCCCCGTGCTCTTGTCCTTCACAAAGAAATGAAAAGGATAAAATTCAACAAATACATTGTTTTGCTTAGTAAGATGATGCACAGAGATGAGATATTTGCAGAGATTTGGAACATAAAGAGTGTCACTTTGTAAATTTTATATGTGGAGTGTTTTAAAGCCAAAGAGTCGATGTGTGTGACAGCCAAACCTGAACCATCGCCAATAATCACTTCATCAGTTCCATCATATTCAGAGTGCATATATAGATTGGAGAGGTCACCAGTGATGTTGTGAGAAGCGACGGAATCAAGTAGCCAGTTTTTTTCTTTTGCTCCAGAAGTTACGGCACAATTTATGGATGCATTTTGGGAGTGAAATTGAGAACACGTCTTGGCAGTGTGACCGACCTGGTCATAGAGTTGGCATTTGGGCTGGTACGCCTGTTGGAGTTGTTGTATCCGCCAGGATTTTCTGTGTAGCGACGTCCATTGTGTTGGACGTTTTTTGAATATCTGCCTGGAGAAGGACCCGAGCTGCTGGCTTACCTTGGGTATCTGCCTGGAGAACGTCTGGAGGAGTCAGGCTTTCTGTAGCGCTGATAGTCAGGCATGTGCTGCTGGTTTGCTTCGAATCCTGATGGTGTAGTTGGCAGATGCAACCAAGCTGTGTGTTGTCGTTCCCAGACGTCTGAGGTAAGCTTCATGACCAACTAGCAGGTCATGTAGTTCTTCAAATGTTAGAGATGACTCTCGTGCACGAATAGGTGCTGCAATTTCCCTGTAGTCTAAACCTAGGCCATTCAGCACATAGAGGGTTAGATCATCATCTGAGATAGAATGATCTATAATAGCTAGATCATCAAATAGATTTTTCACACCGTGAAGGTACTCTGAGATGGTCATGTTCCCACGCTGGATCAAGGTGAGTTCTTCCTTTAACTGCATAGCACAAATTCTTGATCGGCTAGCATAGAGATTGGTAAGTTTTTTCCAAGCATCATGAGACGCTTTTGCTGTAGCTATGAGAGGAGTAATTGATGGGGATGTTGAGGCTAGGATTGCACTCAGGATGAGTTTGTCCTGTCGAATCCAGTGGGTTTTGCGTAGCTATTTAGTAGGGGTACCATCTGAGGAGGGACATTGGAAGTTGCCTTCAACATAATCAAGGAGATCATAGCCAATAATAGTGCCTCAAACTGGGTACGCCATTGAGGAAAGGTGGAGGGTGTTAGTCTTTCATTAATTCTGGCAGTGATATTGAGAGCTATTAAGGGTTTTTCTGAGGCAGATGGAGGTTGGGTGTTGATGGTGAAGTTGGGTGTTTGATCAGAAGAGGCGGAAGACATGGTTGCGAGATCAGTTACTCGTTGGAGAAGAAAAGCTCTGATACCATATAAAGTTTACATTGCACAAAATAGATGACTATCAACCACACAGTTTCATTGATATGCTTTGTGTTTATATACAAATACACAAGACTCTAAATAGGGTAACAGATATATTAGACATGCTTAATATAAGCCTTAACTTATGGCAGTAGAATTTGCCATGAATATGGGATTGATATTGAGAGATTCTCCCTTGATTATAGGCTTGATATGTTCTTCTTTGACTAAGGTATGAGAATCATACGGTTCTCTTATACGTTCAACAGTTTCCTCTTGCACCTGAGAGAGGGCAGGGATGATCCAGATTCATGTAAAATACACTCTGAGAAACATAAATTTAGAGGTCAAACCTGGTGAAAAAGTTGCTATAAGTGGGGAGGTTGGTGCTGGTAAATCAACACTTTTAGCAGCAATTCTTGGAGAGGTTCCGAACATAAAAGGCACAGTAAGTTTCTTGTTACACGGAAACCCCGTTTTCTTTCATTTTTTCTTTTAAATTAATGATAAGTTCAAAACTTAAGGTGTCGAATTTCCAACCTCATTCCGCAGATTCAAGTTTATGGAACGATGGCCTATGTTTCTCAAACGGCATGGATACAGTCAGGAAGTATACAAGAGAATATATTGTTTGGGTGCAGCTTGGATAAGAAAAGATACCAAGAAGTATTGGAAAGATGTTCACTGCTACAGGATCTTGAAATGCTACCATAGGTGATCTCACTGAAATAGGTGAACGAGGAATTAATCTGAGTGGTGGTCAGAAGCAACGGATTCAACTAGCTCGTGCACTCTATCAGGATGCTGATTTATATCTCTTGGAAAATCCATTTAGCGCGGTTGATGCTCACACTGCTACGAGCATATTTAATGTGAGATCATAAATCTCTCTCCATCCACTGCAAATTATTTTGCTCAGTATTTGTATCCTGTTGATGATTGCTAAATTGGTTTCCATAGGAATACGTTATGGGAGCTCTTTCAGGAAAGACAGTGTTACTTGTGACTCACCAAGTTGATTTTCTTCCTGCATTCGATTATGTTCTGGTCAGTTTGAAACTAATATCCCATTAAACTGCTAGCTAGTTTATGAACCTTTACTTAGTATGACTGAAAGTTTGTCAAATTTTCTTATCGGCTTGATAGTTTATGTCAGACGGTGAAATCCAACATACATCTCCATATCAGACGCTCCTAGCTTCAAGTTCAGTATTTTATGACCTTGTCAATGCACATAAAGATACAGCCGGAAATGAAAGGCTAGCTAAGGTTGATTCCTCGCAAAGAAATGAAGTCTCTGCAAGAGATGCTGGTAATATATACCGAGACAAAGAGACCAAAGAATCAGCAGGACATCAGTTGATTAGGAAACAAGAAAGAAGAACTGGAAACACGGGCTGGAAGCCATACCTACAATATCTGAATCAAAAGAAAGGCTTCTTTTACTTGTGTTTAGCAACTGTTCCACAATTCTTTTTTTCTTGCCGGCCAAATACTACAAAACTATTGGATGGCTTCTAACCTTCAGAACTCTCATGTCACCATCGTAGACCTTGATCTCGGATTCATTTTCATACATGTAATCGTGGTTACTACCAATTTTTATATTTACTCTTGGAGTACTGAGTGTCATTACCTGGCAAGTCGTGTTTGTTTCCATGCCGATGGCATTCTCGGTGATATACTTACAGGTAAAGTAGAAAGTTTTTCTTCCTAGGTAATCCTGTAAGGAATAAATGGGTGAGTTGAAAATGTATTTTTGCTCAACAGGAATACTATTCGGCTTCTGCAAAAGAGTTCATGCGAATTAATGGAACAACCAAGTCTATGGTAGCAAATCATCTTGGGGAGTCCATAGCAGGAGCAACGACAATCAGAGCTTTTCAAAATGAAGAACGATTCTTTCTTCAAATTCTCGAGCTCATTGACAAAAATGCTAGTCCTTCTTTTCACATTTATTCCGCAAATGAGTGGTTCATCCAACATTTGGAAACATTATCAATCATTGTTCTTTGTTCCTCAGTGCTATTAATGGTTTTGCTTCCTCAGGAACTTTCAGTTCAGGTCGAAATTCTTCCAATCCCGTTCCTTTGGATTGACTAATGGACTTTATAATTACCAATATTATGATATGGCAGGGTTCATCGGAATGGCGTTGTCATATGGTCTCTCATTGAATATGTCTCTTGTGTTCTCAACTCAAAACCAGTGTGCATTAGCAAATAACATCATTTCAGTGGAAAGGCTAAGCCAGTACATGAACATTCTTAGTGAAGCTCTAGAAGTCATAGAAGGAAATCGGCCTGTACCAAGTTGGCCTGCTGTGGGTAGAGTTGAGTTCCAGGATTTAAAGGTAAACTATGCGAATTAAGTTAGTATATAACTTTGCAGAGTCTTGTTTGAAGAAGATTAACATACTAAGATATTTGATTATCCAAGCAGATACAATGTAGGGCCGATACTCCCCTTGTTGTTCAAGGAATTACTTGCACATTTGAAGGAGGACACAAGATTGGAAATTGTTGGCAGAACTGGCAGTGGGAAAACAACTCTGGTAAGTGCTTTGTTTCGTATAGTAGAACCGATCGGAGGGAAAATTGTCATAGACGGCATTGACATCTCAACGATTGGACTGCATGATTTAAGAACACGGTTGGGAATTATACCTCAAGATCCTACTCTCTTTAAAGGAACTGTGAGATACAATTTGGATCCACTGTCTCAACATAGTGACCATGAAATTTGGGAGGTATATTTTCTGCTATCTCTGCGTGCTTTTTTATTAGTACCGGGACGAATAGCACATTTTACGGATCAGCTACGTTGCTAATCTACTGATAATTCAGAAATGTGTGTTCTCAAGAAATGTCAGCTTCGAGACACGGTACAAGAGAAAAAAGAGGGTTTATGTAGTCTAGGTACGCAATTGTCAGGACCATCATCAGCTCTCTCTTTACTCTACGCCTTTCTCTTATATGTAAATTTTGATATATTGCAGTTGAACAAGATGGTGGAAACTGGAGCACGGGACAGCGACAACTATTTTGCTTGGGTCGAGCTCTTTTGAAGAAAAGTCAGATATTGGTACTTGATGAAGCTACTGCTTCAATTGACAATGCAACAGATTCCATACTTCAAAGAACCATACGTATTGAGTTCGCGAGTTGCACAGTTATTACTGTAGCACATAGGATACCAACCGTGATGGATAGTATAATGGTGCTTGCAATCAGTGACGGCAAGTTTTATAGATACTCTTGGCATATAAGAAACCAAAACTTTAGCTTCTTGTGTTGTTATTCAGTCGAACAAAAGTGTGCTCTCTTTTTATATCTGCAGGAACGATTGTGGAATACGATGAACCAAAGAAACTGATGAACGAAGAGGGATCGTTGTTTGGGGAGCTTGTTAAGGAATACTGGTCACACATCAATTCTGCTGATCCATGATGAAATCTTAGTTACTACTGATCGGTATATTCAGCTTCACCGATTCAGAATCACTTGCCAAAACATTATGTCGTCTACTTGTTCGTCAAAATGTCCCAACCAAAATACAGTGTTAATTTTTACATAACGGGTTTCATTAATTTTAGCACTACATAGGAATATGATGGGTAAAATACCACACGACACGTGCGCAATATTAGAACAGGAACAAATTACTGTAGTGAAACCATTTACACCACATTTACATTGACACTTAGCAAAAAAACTGGAGTAAATATATACAATCCAAAACGGCACTTTGGTTACACCAGAACGCACTACTAATAGCACTAGAAATTTCATAATTATTTTTATCTTTTTTCAAAGTATGAAATTTATTAAAATACTAAAAAGCTATTATAAGAAAATATGTGATATCTATAGGTGCAAATACAGTTGAACCGGTATGTTAAAATATTACAGTAACATAATATTAAAGTGAGATACGAGTGGCATTCTTCGGATTTGAATTGCAGCGGGGGTAGTTGCTGGAATTGGAGAGGTGGATCGGGATGATGTTGTCAAGGCTCCGCAGGGGTTTGACGAATGTTTTCCACAAGAAAAGTTGTACTTTTGATGGACATGGACGTGTCCGTAGGAACTTGATTGTTGGTGATGTGGTTCGTTACAATTGATCTGAGATGCTAGTTAGGCCTTTGTCTCCAGATGTTACGAAGTACTGATCAAACGACTTCTATTTACCTTCTTGTTTTACGGCTTTATCCATAGCTTCAAACTGAATCTTTAACTTTGAGTGTGGTTTGAAGTAGAATCCAATCTCTTCCCTTGAAGGATATAGCTAATAATAAAGCTAATAATCACTACTATTACTAAAGTTACTACAAACTAAAACTGAAAAAATAAAAGACGGATTACATACTAGATTAATTTAAACTAAGGTAAATAGAAGAGAACAAATTTGCTTGAAACACAACTGAAGAACAAGACGGATACTGCGTAAGTTATTACAACACTGATTTTTTTTTCTTATTTAATAAAAAAGATTGGATTGAAAACCCACTGGCCCAGTTAGATGTGTCATTGGGCATATAGGTTGGTTATTCGACTGTGGTATTTCGAACCACAGAATCTGCATTGGAGTTGCTCAGGCTTGATGATGATCATTACGGGTAGATGATTTCTATTGATGTTGCCGCTGTTGATTTTCTAAACTATCATTATTGAATTCTTCAGCCTCATCAGGTCTAAAGAAGACCATAGCTGAGTTGAAATAGATGTTGGCCTAATCTTAGGCGTCCTGTTGGTAGCTTCAAATAGATCAATAATAAGCAATGGATCATACATTGCAATAGATTCAAATTTTGGTCTCTTTGTAGACTGCCGATTAATACTATAACCCATTTTCCTGTTGTTTTAGGGTGAAAACAAATGTAATGCAAAAGAGTACTCTCAGTAGGTTCGAGAAATCAAAATCGAACAGGACGAGCCTAAACCAATAAATGGGCGTTCACGTCCTGCTTCGGTTACAAAAGTGAAGATAATGGGTTGATCTTAGGGGAGGGAATCAAAAAAGGTTGAGAAACCACTGTGTGATGAAAATGGTAGTGTGTAGTTTTAAGAATGGATTATCTCTGAGATAGATCTTTGTTTTTCTGTCTTGAATAGATGAGACCATCTATTTATTTTTTTATAGGAGACATACTAATTTCTCATAAGTGGTGGAGGTTACGAAGAGGTAGAGAAGTAACGTTCGTGGAGATTGTAGTGGAGTCATGTACGATAAGTAAGTAGAACTTGTATGACCACTACTCCTGGTCCTTTCAACTGCTCTTTAACCGTCCCATTACTTGTTACGTTCTTGTTCGTGGATGTGTTTGCCACAACGCATGATGCCTAGACCGCCAGACTAACACCCCAATGAGAACTCCCCATGTGTTGTATTTGATATCTCGTAGAAAATAATGGGTTATGGAGTACTATTATTTTGATCAAGTCAAGTCAGTGACTTATCAAATTAGTGAGGCAAGATGCTCAGTTCACTAAATTGATAATTAGACTGATCAGTATGGAGTCTAGCAAGTTTAATAGTTATGTACTATCTTGGGAGTAACATGGTATAGATTGGAAGTGTTCGAAGCCAAGATTACGTGAAAGTTCCCAAGGAGTATCAGTCGTAACACACTCAAGAAGTGGCATGTTGAAGAACTATATAGGGATGACGCTGGCATTAGGCCAATACCATAAATAGTGGTGTGTCCCTGAGGGATGGGTACTAGAGTGAGACGTGTCTCTGAGGGACTGGTACCAGAGTGGGACGCATTTGGTACCAAAGTGAGACACATCTGGTACCAGAGACGCGTCTCTGAGGGACTGGTACCAGAGTAAAGGGACTGGTACCAGAGTGAGATGCATCCCTGAGGGACTCGTACAAAAGTGAGGCGCGTCCCTGAGGGACTGGTACCGGAGTGAGACATGTCTCTGAGGGACGGGTCTCGAAGTAGTGATGCGTCCTTGAGGGACGAACATCGAACTGAGATGTGTTCTCGAAAGCAGGGAATTAATCTAGGATGCGTCTTTGAGGATCAAGCATAAACTATTCCCAATATATCCATATAACGATAAATTGATGTTGTTTGAATATTGATGCACATTCAAGACGAGTTCAAGGAATTCATCCGCGAAAATTATACGACTTGAGACTAGTTCTATATGGTATAAATATATATGAGGTCTAGGGGATGAATATCGAACACCTTGTAGAGATTGTACTCTTAAGAGGAATATAAGTAGAAATACAGTATTTTATATTTTGAGGAGCGGTGCTACGGCAACGACGCTTCCTTGAGGAGACTGTATTCTTAATTCTCTTGCAGAATATAAGCAGAAATATATTGTTACATATTTCTATACAAAGTCAAAAATATGCGTGTATATATCTATTTTTCTGCTGCTAGGCAGAGGGTAATTTTATAATTCTAGCCCTTGTCAAAAATCCACCATCTACATTAAGTCCCCTGCTTAGATGACGATGAAGAACCCCCATCTGTAGCTGCATACCTAACAAAGTTTAGAATTTATAGATGAGGATGGGTTGGAACGATACCTGAAGTAAGACCAATCCCACGTAATGCCGGTTGGTCCATCCCAAAGTAATGTTGTGGCTCCAATTATAGACTTCATGATTGAATTGAACCAAATTAGGTATTCATCTTTTGACTGAACGAATTGGACATTATCTTCATAGTACTCCCATTGTTGTCCATTTTGTAACAACTATAAGTAATCGCCTTTGCTAATCTGACTTTCAACTAGTAGGTTTGGGGCTTTTACTCTTATGTTATTTAACTCTAGCACTAGTCTTTCACCCATATACTAAACATCTTTCCCTGATATTGGACTGAATAAAACCACTCCACGTAAGCATTGTTCTAACATCCATTGGGACTCACTATGGTGGTACTCTAGAAATTAATTATACGGATCTTAAACAACATTGTGACTAGTTCTAGAGAATTGTTGAATTCTATTCAAGAGGCTTAAACCCATTGTCAATTTTCCTTTTCGTAGTTCAACAAAAGTGGTACACTAATATGGAAGTAGGTATACCTCTAATATTGAAAGTAAATTCAGCAATTTGATATACATTATCATTTTATCACAAAACTAAAAAGATGCAACGCAAATGAATCGTGGTATTTACCTCTATAATGCCCCAAAAACCGTTGAAGTTTTTTCCTTTAATAGAACATCTATTGATGGATAAGTATGTTCCGCTAATTGTATTCCCCTAATCAAGATGTAGTGTCGTGTCCAAACCTTCAAACACTTTGAGCCATCCAACTTTCGCAAAAGTGCTATCGTTGAGAAAAAACATTGGCCAAGTACCCATAACAGAACACTCTTTCGATTTCTTCAAAATCCTTTGGGTCTATCAAGTGTTATTAAAAATTCTTCAACATTGGATTGGGTATTCCACCACCTTTCAGTTCTACATGATTTTTTAGCGTTTCGGTATCATTCATATATGATTGATAATTATCCTCTCATTTGTTTTCATGATAATCAGTTTCTTTGGTTGAATGGAAGTAGATTTCCCTTACATAATATTTCAGTAAGCGTGTACAAATCTAATGGTGTAATTCCTATAATAGCATTTACAACATTTATTTATTTTTATGTTTTTTAAATGCATGTGAAAATATAATAGAATTAAAAAATAAACAAAGTTACCAATTTCGAAATCCTTGTAGGACCCCAAAAGTGTTCAATTACTACTTGAACATATTGAGTCCTATGGTTTTTATGTGACGCATAATAGAAACGTTACCAAGGATATCCTTGATAGACATGTTTTTATGTCTAATTTGTTCTCAATTTTCTATATTATTAGTGCTCAACATTTGTGGAAAATTTATTTGTTTATAGGTGTTTTGGGGAACTAAACATTTGTGGAAAATTTTACTAAAAAGTGTTAAAGGCACCCGGGAAAACTACTAAAAACACCCAGCTCGTGGATAGGGGCACCCTTCTTCTTAGTTCAAAACTGAAAATTGGCGGGAAACTATTTTGTACGTGTGAGAAGTGACCTGATTTGTTGGGACCGAGTATTAAGGGTTTTAAAAGAGGATTTGGATATAGTAACAAAAGGAAATATCCAACCACGTTTAAACATGCTAAACAGAGAGTTTCTCTCCGGAAAAAAATGGTTGGAAGTTAATGTTATGGCTGGAATCAGGTTTATCGTGGATTTTGGATAAAGTCGAGTAAAAGGTTGTTTAGGGGAAGATTTTCGAGTCCTTATCGATTTAGGAGGAGTAATTAGGTTTTCTAAAACCTATATAAGCAAAACAAATCGAGAAAAAAAAAGAGAAAAAAATCGGGAGAAAATTTCAGGGAGGCTGCCTGTTCGATCGAGGAAGAAGGAGAAACTACATAAGGAAACTGTCGCTAATTACAGCTCCAGAGAACTGTCATTCTATCGTATTTATTTAGCAACACAGCACTTAATCCAGAACCGTGACAATATTCTCTATGCAGCACTTATAAACGTTGAGGTTTACTTTTGTTTCTTTTCTTCTTCCCAAGCACTTTTGAGCCATGTTTCTACCTTTTGAGAATGTTTTGAGCATTATGAGCTAAACCCAATCACTGTGACAGTGGAAGAAGCCATATTTCATGAATGAATGGTGATTATTTTTTATTCTTTATGACTTTTGCATTGGTTTTAAATTGATTTATGATTTTTTCTAATTAGTCGTGATTTTGTTTGATGGTGTATGCTGGGATTTAAAATCCTTTGATGCGCATGCTTACGATTTACAGTTAATGTTTTAGAAATCTGCTTTTTGCAAAGAAACATAGTCAATAAAAGAGTTATAATTGTTAAGAATCATTGTAAAAATCACTCAAAGTGATTTTGGTGGAATCTTGAATCCTAGTTTCTCCCAATATTGTTAAAATCTTTTATTTATTTTCTAGTTTGAATCAGAATTAGGTCTAAAACGAATCTTCACAAGTCTCAGTGAACGAACATTTTTTACCACTTTTCTAAAACGACCAAGTTTTTGGTGCCGCTGTCGGGGACTTGTTTTTAGGTTAGAGCTTTAGATTTATTTTATTTTTTAGGTTTAGTTTTATTTTTATATTTTTAACCTTTTGTTTTGTTTTACGTTTTTGGGAATTTATCTTTTTATTACAGGTTTTGGATCGAAAAAAAAGTTGAGCCAAAGATTTTGATGATTAATTAAAGACTTGGATTCAAAGACAAAGCGAAAAAAAAGAAAAAAAATATATTTTTAATTTAATTTTAGGTTTTTATTTCTTTTAATTTAAAAAATTGTATCAGGGTTTTTATTTTTGTAATTCCTTTTATTACTTTTCTGTTATTTTTGGACTCTTTTGGACTTTATTTCTGGACATTGGAAATTATTATCATTTATAAACCCTACGGAAGGGTAGTGATAAATATAAACTTCACAAGGAAGGACGACAATTACGATATTGTCTCTTCCTCTTGGGTTCGTACACTGACACAAGAGTCAGTGGACCGAGTCGATTTCAGCGGTTCATCGCCCGTCTGGTACGGGAGGTAAGACTCGATCAACCCACGAATTCCCTGTAAGTGGGTTTATTGTATTCCTTCGTATGCATATATGTTGAGGAACTAAATACAGACTTTATTCTCTAGTAAAGGGAAAGAACTGGCCATACAAGATAAGGGTTCGGATTTCATCACCGTATCCTTCTTCCCCGCTTTAGGAACACGTTACCAAACGCGAACATAAACCTAAAATTTGACTAGAAAGAGACCGATAGGGTAACGAGCTTATTGGAAAATCTATCGAAAGGATTATATCGGTTACTTTGTTAGATCAACTCAAGGATCATGAAGATTATCTTAAGTTGATTTGTGCCACCTTGCAACCCAAGGAAATGTTTTCCAAAGAGATAGGGTTATTCAAGATCCATAAAGCTTATCGTGCTTCTCTTCGATCGACTTAATCTAATTCAGATCGGTCCAAGATGTTTGCTAAAACTGTAACTAGTTTCCTTTTGGAGAAATATAAGATGGTCTAGAAACAATCTAAGTGGAGCGGTCATGTTTTTTGTTTGCTAGATTCAATAAGATTGATTTGGTTGAGTCGGTCTTGCTTTTGTTTGTTTAGAATTTCCTTCCAATTAGGATTTTTTTTAGTGTATGCCAAGACCGCTCAAGACCATCACTGAGCGAGCTTGGAAAAGAGACACGCTAGGTCGTTTGATTAGTGAAAAGCCTAGTAGTTCTGTTTCTGAAAACAAGGATCTCGAAGACTTTTACCTAGAGAGCCCTGTTTTTGGAAACTTTAATTTTGAAAACTTGACACTGTGTGGAGAAGTCACTCTTATTCCTTTGATAGTGTAAGAAAAGGCAACCTTAAAATATTTGTTGAATCCCACTAGGACTACTCGTCCATCATGTATCAAGTTAGTTGCAAGCGAAGCAAACTATGAGTTTAAACCTGAGACCATACAGATGCTCCCAATATTCTTAGGAAAAGAAAATGAAAACCTCTACATTCACATTAGGGAATTTGAGGAAATTTATGGTACCCTAAGAATTCACAACCTTAATGATGAAGCTTTGAAACTTAGGTTGTTTCTTTTTTCCTTGAGAGACAAAGCCAAGTCTTTGTTATATAGTTTGCCATCTGAGTCTATTGAGATATATGAACAACTTACATCTTCCTTTTTCTCAAAGTTTTTCCCTAGGTACAAAACATCATCTCTTAGGAAACAGATTTGCACATTTTACAACTAGAGGGAGAATCTTTATATAGGTATTTGGAGAGATTCAACGATTTACTGACACAATGTCCTCATCATGTCCTAGAAAAGGTAAGGCTAGTTCATATCCTCTATGAAGGGCTAGATTATCCAACGGAAACCATGGTCGAGTCTTTGTGTATAGGGGGGTTTGAAAATAAAACTGTTGATGAGGCGATGACATTTTTGAATGAGATTGCCGAAAAAACCCAGCAAGGGGAATTTAGTAGGGAACCCCAGAAAAAAAAATTCTACTGAATAGAGGTAATATCAATAGGGTAGATGGAACTTTTGAATCAGATGCCAAATTTGCAGCAATAGCAAGAAGGTTAGAAGCCTTAGAGTTGAATCAATCTAGTTATTGATTAGAGCCCAACAGGTCATCTTGGGAGGGACAAACTGGTGAAAAGAAAGCTCATGATCTTTACAATAACTCTAGATTCGATAACCGTCAGAAGTATGACCTATTTTCATAACCATATAATCCTGGTTGGAGGAACCATCCTAATTTTTCTTGGTCTAAGGGTCAAAATCATTGTCAGACTAGTAATTGCCAGTCATCCCAAGAATCCGCTAGAGCCAACTTACTCTCAAAACCCTTCAGAGAAGAAAATGACTAGCTTAGAGGAATCTCTTACTATGTTAGCACAGAACCAGCTTAGATTTTAACAAGCAACCGAGCAGAATTTCCAGTCTAATACCCAGACTCCTGCGAATTTAGAGCTCCAAGTATGCCACATAGATAAGATACTAAGTGAGAGAGAAAGTAGAAAGTTCCATATTCAACCACAACCCAATCCTAGAAGAGTTCATGAAGTTTCTTCTGGAGGAAAATCATCAAATCATGTGAATGGAATTTGAACCATTGGGAACGGTAAAGTGGTAGACAATAAGGTAATCATGCCTGATATTGAACATGTTGTAGTTCATCTTCTGAACCGGTATTAAAGAGACTGATAAAGTCCCTAAAGAGTCCAGTGTGGTTCCTAATAAGTCTGATTTTGTGCCCAGAGCCCTATTCCCACAATTGCTCCTTCCAACAAAGAAGGAATCGATTTTCAATGAAATAATGGAAATGTTTAAGCAGGTCCACATCAATATTCCGTTATTAGAGGCAATTAGGCAAGTTCCTGCATATTCCAAGTTCCTTAAAGATCTTTGTACATGAAAGCGTAAGCTTAATGTACATAAGAAAACCCTTATAAAGTCAAGTAAGTTCAATCCTTCTGAACCAAACACCCCCCAAGTATAAAGACCATGGATGCCCCACCATATCTTGTGTGATCGGTGATCACTTGGTTGATAAGGCATTACTTGACTTAAGAGCTAGTGTTAACTTACTCCCGTATCATGTGTACAACCAGTTAGGTCATGGTAAGTTTAAACCGACCAAAATGACACTGCAGTTAACAGATAGATCTGTCAAAGTCCGTCGTGGTGTCATAGAGGATGTTCTGATTGAGGTTGATGATGCGTATCGCGGGTGCAATGAAATTAATTATCTTATTTTCTACTCAATTAATAAATAATATAATGGAAGTGAGGTTCGATCCCTCGACCAACAATGAGTTTTAGTTGTCGAAAAATGTCACAAAAGGGGGTTTTGTAAAAGATTTTAAATAAAATAAATAACGAAGAAAATTAAGAGTATTAGGTTGAAATCAATGATGAGAAATATGATCAAGGAACTCTTATTCGTTAAGAAATATTCATTAAATTGATATATTCACCTATTATTGTTAATCACAAATTATTGTCAATCGTAGAATACCATCTAACTCAGTGATATCCCCTAAATTCCTTGTATCACTGAACACAGAAGCTCTCCAATACCAGATTCTATTCTTCTAAACCACCTAATAGTAGCTTACTCTAGATGTAATTTGGTCGAATGCATTATATTTTGTGAATTTTTAGGTTGATCCTAGTAGTTAGACTCTTAGCTCAAGGTCCACTTTCTAGTGTTGATTGCACCAAAGAATCCCTTTACAAGGTCTTGTGTTCTCTGCTTGTGCAAAGAAATTAGTAGAGTATTACATTTATTTTTCCAAATCTTTACTACTATTAGATTAATTAATAAAACAATTTAATTGGCCACCTAAATAATTTTAGAAATAATCTTATTAATTAATTTTAATAAAAACAAACTTTAATTACGTGAAAATGTAAAATAGGTTTTTATAAAAATTCAAATCATATTTAGAACCAAAAAATATCCTCAGTCAATTAAAAAATTAGCTAGATATGCTGGAATATATGGCACAATTTGAAAGAAAAAAATTAAAATAATAAAGAAAACCGAATTGTTGCAGAAAAAAAAAACGACGCCAAGACAAATTACTTGCGCCTCCAACCCTTCTCTGCTTCAGGAATGGCTGTCTCTATTTTTATTTTATTTTTTCTGTTTCTGTGTGTTTCTCTGTGTTCTCAAAAGTGCGGCTACCTCTCTAGGTATATATAGGCCACGTAGCAGATCCTCTCCGCACACTAATTTGGGTTTGATAAGGAACGTAAATCGGTGCGAAAGAGTTTTCAGATTTGAAAACTAATCAATGCTTATTCAATGCTTCACGAAGTAACTTAATAAAATGCCTACATCTTCTCATTGGTTGAAACATTAGTGTGGTTTAAATGGACGGATGTGTCTTCTCATTAACTGTCTAGGCATCCAATTTGATGTTGTCTGCTGCACTAAATCGTCACTTTTCCCTTCTCCGCCTGAGAATAACTCTTAAGAGATAACGCTTCCACTTCTTCCTGTTCTTCTCAAACTCCTCAGCGAACTTATCTAAAATCTCAGCTGAATTCTCGTTCAAGCAATTAATTTTGATACCAACAACTTCCCTAGCCGCTCGAACTCTTTTCTTGTTTATCCATCATCACCAAATCAATGGAAGAAGCTTCACTTCTCATGTCTCTGTTTTGTCTCGGTCAAGTACATGGCTCCAAAACTAAAACAAACTCGAACTAGTTTTCCGGATCCTTTTTAACTTCGAACTCAATATTCATTGCCATGGTGCCATCATCACGCCTGTGCCACCAACCACACCACGAGCTCATCTCCACCATAACCTGATTATCATCGTCTAGCCACCACCACAGGCTCGTCTTCACTATACAATTGACTTGGACCATCAGCTGA
Organism: Papaver californicum; assembly: GCA_023531435.1. NCBI lineage: Eukaryota > Viridiplantae > Streptophyta > Magnoliopsida > Ranunculales > Papaveraceae > Papaver > Papaver californicum. Next base: position 854,884 of record JAJJMC010020037.1, read on the forward strand.
TTCCTAAACTGCCATTCATATCAACTGCCTGTAGCACCCATCACTGCCACCATAGACTCGACCACCATCACCGAGAATCAAATGGCAACGCAACTCTTCTAATCCTGTTTAACTCAGGAGAACCCAACTACAACTTCAATGGCAGCGATCACAGTTCCCAGCTCTACAGACCCATTGATTTCATTCAATCAATCACCGATAGTTACCATCCATCACAACCATTACTCTGCAACCACCAGCCATATCTGCCAACTCCATCGTTCATAATCATCAATCGTATCCATCACCAATAGCAGCCATCTCGAGTTCCACTGCAGTTCGAAATCACAGGCTCCATCTCCGATCAATGGTAACACTATCTTCATGTCTCTTCCAACTACCACCATCGCTTCCATCATAGAGTCAACAACTTTATCACTTCCTCCAAGTTTCAGACATAATCCAAGTCTGATATTAACTCCAGCAACCCCCATCGACTATCATTGCCATTAATGGCCTTAAGGCGTCCACAGTGGGACGAGTATCCCAAACGACCAAAGACTAAAATTTTTAGTCTTTGGTCCGACCCAAGAACAACGGTATATGATCGGGCGGTGCTCTAAAATAATGTCTGGTGTTGGGCGGTGTCCTAGCGTATCGCTTGTTGAGACGGGCGTGATCTTAGCTTAACGCTTGCGCCAGGCGGTCGCCTAGATGAACGCTCGATGTGGGGCGGAAACGTAAGATAACGCCTGATAGTGGACGGTCTCCTAGGACCACGCCCAAGAGACGGGCGGAGCACTAGACAATCGTCTGATGGGGCGGTGTGCCAGCATCACGCCTGATCAAGTAACCCTTGTGCGAATGGATCGTGTGAGAAGAAAGGGACGGGAGGTGTCCTGCCGCCTCGCCTAGATCTCCAAGCGGAATGCTAGCTGCCCGCCCCATCTTCTATTTTTTCTTCTTCAGCCGCAACTTCCCCTAAACCCTATTTTTTTCAGCCATAAATTATCCAGGCGGACTCCTAGGGGCGCGCCTAGAACTGAGCGGACGCCTAGGGCCGCACATATAACTGAGCGGTGACTTAGCGCGACGTTTAGGTATAGGCGGTATCCTAGGGATACGCTCAAACTGGGCGGTATTCTAGCGTTATGCCTGTTAGTGTGCGTGATCCTAGAGCCTCGTTCCATCAGGCATAGTCCTAGGTTAGTGCTTGATCAGGCGTATTCCTAGGTTATCGCCCGTGTTTTTTAGCGTTGTCCTAGAATAACACTTGATGCCAGACGGTTCACTACAAAGACGCTTGATGCTAGGCGCTTTTCTACAATGCCGCTCGACTAAACGAAGTTTAGTCTAGAAAAAAAACCAGATTTAGTCTGCTACAGTCGATTTTCTGGACTAAACCCCAAATCTACTCGTCCCGCTGCGCCTCACAATTCCGGACCAAGACTAGTTTTGATCTTTAGTCCATGTTTTGATCGTCCCATTGTGGACACTCTTAAGGACCCTAATTCTTTCGGATTTGAATTTGATGAAGAAGACAACTGCCCTTTAGTAAACCAGTGGGTGCCTATAACAATATTTGAATTTAAGCTTCCCCCAAAGTAAAATACTCGACTGTGTTTAGAACTTCCTTTAAAACCTGTATACCCCTTAACAGAATGGATTTCCCTTAAAAAACAATGGAGTGCCAATAGTAGTTTCCCTTGAGATGACCATTTTTCCCTTTAGTTCTTGTTTTGCTTATAACTTCTTCATACAAAGTCGGAATGACTTCATTCTTTCGCCGTTAGCTTTGTAATTCAATTTTCTACAATATGGTGACAAGAAATCCAGGATTTAAATGAGTTCCACTGGGTCTTTGACAATTCTTCCTTTGTAATGCTCAATTTTCACTTCTTTTGGACGATCTCACCTAATAAAAGCTAAATAAACAAAAAAAAAAACGTAATATACAATAATTTACAAGAAATATAGCAAATAAGTGCATGAAATTGACATTTTAAATATGTAAAATATGCACCTATCAAATTCCCCCATACTTAGCTTTTGCTAGTCCTCGAACAAACTATATATCCTAAACTAAACTAAAATACAACTCCTTTTCGTTGAGGACACGGTTACACTTAGCATGTGTAACAAGCCTTTAAACCCCTAGGTGTCCCTAGTGGACGAATTATAGTCTCGTTAGGGTTTACAAGAGGTATACCCACACTTACTCCAACATCAAAGTTGCAAGCATCCAAAGAGCTATGAGGACATAAAGTTTCTGCACACTAATAATAATAAGCTGGAAATGCCAAAGAATATTATTCCCATGCTTAACTCTTGAGTTAGGAGAAAACCACCATATGAAAAAATCCAGGTTCGAGAGTGACCGAATAAACATTCTGCCTCACCAATAGGATTTTATGAATTTGACACTCAAAAGACGCACTTTATGGTTCTCATGTGTGCAGGCAGGAATGAAGATAGAAATCCTACACATGTTGAATGGTGGGAAGGAAAGGTAACATTCCGTGTTATATGAAGATGTTATCCCTCTTTAATTTCGATTATAATCGACTGGACATCATAGAACGTGGGACAAAAAAGAACCTTTTTTTCTTATCTGGATGAAGACTTTAAACTTAGCACTTACTGGGAGGTAACCCATGCTTTTGGACTCGGTAATATCCTTCCTTAACTCATTTTCTTCAAGTGGTAACAATTTCTCCTTGTTCATGTTTTTAATCATTTATTTTTAGAACATTGAGGGAAATGTTATATTTTAGTTTGGGGGTAAGGGAGAAACTTTTAGTCGAGAAACTAAGTTGAAAGATGAAACTCCAAAATTTAGAAACTTGTGAACAATTCAGAATGTCACTAACCATTCTAACTAGATGGAACATAGCTCTTATCTATAGATCTTGGGGTCAATCCTGACCATATCACTTTCTGTTTTTCTTTTTGTAATTTTTTGTGTTCCTCTAAGTGATTTGATGGGGCCATAATATTGTCTTGTTATCGGCGTCGGGGATGAAGCACAGTGGTTGAGATCAAGCCCCATTATTTTATTTTTTATTCTTAAAAAAAAAAACCAAAAAAAATATAGAAAAAATATATATTCAATAAGTAAATCGACCGTTGGGCCCCTTGTATATACCAGCTGAGTTGATACTAGAATTAAAAGTCAGACCAGTGGGAGCGTATCTCAATCCATTAGGGTTCATCCTGGCACTGACGTTCATAAAAATATTCTGGGAAATACCGTTCACCTTAGTCAATATGTGGAAACTTCATTATTTCCATATTCATCTTCTGAATCTATTCATGTGATTGAACTTTGATAGATTCTGAGTATCGTGGTCCATTGTACGACTATCTAAGTAGAGTTTTGAATTCTTGTATGAATTTTAGTACGCTGAGCGCAAACTCGTGTTCAACAATTGGATTTATACAGGGTAATGATTCCCATGGCCAAAGAATTTAGTAGGCCAACTAAATAGCATGTTTAGTGTCTACCCTCAATCGTTCACAAGTATCTAAAAGTTGGAGTAAAGGTTTTGTGGGTATACCTCTTGTAAAACCTCACGAGACAACACTCGTCTTCTAGGGTCACTTAGGAGTTTAACGGCTAGCTGCACACGCTAAGTGTAGTCGTAATTCCTATGAAAGTGAGTTAGATTTCTATTTTCTAGATTAGATTTGCTCGAGGACTTGCAAATAATGAGTTTGAGGGTATTTAATACACACATTTTTGTGTCTAATTTGGTCTCAATTTTCTATATTATTAGTGCTCAATTTTATACTTATTGTGTTATTTATGTGTTTGTAGGTGTTTTGGGGAATTAAACATTTGTGAAAAAATTGACTGAAAAAATGTTAAAGGCACCCCGGGAAAAAAATACTAAAGGCACCCATATGAATAGATAAAGGCACCCAGCTCGTGGATAGGGGTACCCCCTCTTCTTAGTTCAAAACTGAAAATTGGCGGGAAACAATTTTATATGCGTGAGAAGTGACCTGATTTGGTTGGGACCGAGTATTAAGGGTTTTAAAAGAGGATTTGGATATAATAACAAGAGGAAATAGACAAACCACGTTTAAACACGCCAAACAGAGAGTTTCTCTCTGGAAAAAATGGTTAGAAGTTAATGTTATGGACGGAATCAGATTCATCATGGATTTTGGATAAACTCGAGTAAAATGTTGTTTAGGGAGAGATTTTCTAGTCGTTATCGAGTTAGGAGGAGTAATTAGGTTTTCTAAACCTATATAAGCAAAACAGATCGGAAAAAAAAATCTGAAGAAAATTTCAGGGAGGTTGCCTGTTCGATCGAGGAAGAAGGAGAAACTACAGAAGGAAACTGTCGCTAATTACAACTCCAGAGAACTGTCATGTTATACTATTTCTTTAGAAACACCGAACTTAATCCAGAACCGTGACAATCTTCTCTCTGCAACACTTATAAACGTTGCGGATTCCATATGTTATTTACTTTTGTTTCTTTTCTTCTTCTCAAGCACTTTTGAGCCATGTTTCTATATTTTGAGCATTATGAGCTAAACCCAATCACTGAGACAATGAAAGAAGCCATATTTCATGAATGAATGGTGATTTTTTTTTATTCTTATGACTTTTGCGTTGGTCTTAAATTGATTTATGATTTTTTTTAATTAGTTGTGATTTTGTTTGATGGTGTATGCTGGGACTTAAGAGCTTTTGATGCGCCATGCATACAATTTACAGTTAATGTTTTAGAAATCTACTTTTGGTAAAGAAACGAAGTCAATAAAAGAGTTAGAATTGTTAAGAATCATTGTAACAATCACTTAGAAGTGATTTTGGTGGAATCTTTAGTCCTAGTTTCTCCTGATATTGTTAAAATCTTTTACTTATTTTCTAGTTTGAATAGAAATTAGGTTTAAAACGAATTTTCAGAAGTCTCAGTGAACGAACAATTTTTACCACTTTTCTAAAACGACTAATCCTCATACACGCTCTATAACCACATTATGTAGCCGCTCTTTTACGTCAACGAAATATGACCACCTACTTCTCAATCTGTAATAGTGATCTTGTTATTGATTATCAAATATATGACAAATTTACACCCGGGCCAGTCACAACTCGTGTCTGACTGAACTCAACTCCTTAAATTCTGATCCCAATCTTCCCTGGTGGAGGGTCAAGGGTTGCTTTCACATATTTGTTTCTTTTTTTCTAGACATAGTTAAATATAAATATTATAATTTGTATAGAAGAATTATAAGTGAAGAGTCTAGGAGATGTGAGGTGAAGAGTGAAGAAAGAAGACCATACATAGGGATTAAACGAAATATAACCGTTGGAATTCCAACGGTTATGTAATTAGTCGTTGGATGAGCGAAAGACTTTTTGCCACTCGGCATACACTATGTCGGTCGGCTAGCTTTGTCACTCTATGGTGTTTCCCATAGTGGCGAACACCTTTTCCAATCCACATAGACAAGAAAATTCACATTTTTGGCAATCTTATGTAGAGCAAATCTAATTGTGGAAGAGTTCCATCTTCAAAGTTGAATGACACCTCGTCACTTGGAATAAATCATGAAAGGGATAGTCGAATGGTGGAAGGTAAAATGAGTTCCAAAACACAATTCAGAATAAGGCTCAACGTTATCGGGCTAATATTCAATCGTAGCCCATAAAACTGACGGTTAGAAAGGGGCAATCAGATTTTGAAACAAAATCTACCACAAGACTGACCGCAATTCAAAATGGCGTTCAACGCAATTCGGATTGACATTTTAGTTTGCATTCCAAGTTGTCTTCCTTAAAACCTTGGAACACGACTTGGAACAAGTGTGGAAAACCTAACTTAGAAGCCATATGTATTATACTTGACATTCCATATTGCTACACAGTAGACTATCTTGGATTCTACCATTAGACTTACTCTTGGAGCAAGGGCTACGGGGTTGAGAGTCTCTTTCAAAATGAAATACTTGATCAAATATAGTCCCATTATGGATAAAGGGAAACCCCTTTTCACCCCAAACTCAATCAAACTCTCATTCACTTGATTGAGGGAATGAAAATCTTCACTATACGACAAACAGGTTTCCTCATAAAGGAACTACACAAAAAACAACAAACGTTTGTCGTGCAAACTTAACACCGATATAAAATATTAGAAAATGGGCCCCCCAATATAAAAAAATTAATATGAAATTATTAAAGAAACAGTTTTTTCTTTTGGATGACAAAAAATTTGCATTTTACACCCTTTTTCATTTTATTTTTAATTTTAAAACTACTCCCCCGTTCCAGGAAAAACTATATTTTCATTTATTTTTTTAACTTGCATATTTCTAGGCAAAATGAAAAAGTGAAAGTATCACTATTTCTGGAATGGAGGTTAAAGCTCTCATTCATTTATTTTAATAGTATTTTTTCTTATTTTGAAATCTTCATTCATCTAATGTATTCTATAGTAGGATTTTCACTCAATCATCTAGACATCTTTCATTTTAAAATAAATAGATTAAAACAGTCCATCCTATATCCCTTGTATTTCCTGGCTTAATTGGGGGTTTGTAGAATTAATAGGGGGCTATTGGAAATCTCAACACACTCCATAAATTATAGGAGGTGCCAAAATATGGTGTAAATACTAGTTTACCCTTCTCTAATAACTAATCCTAAAATCCTATTATACTCAATTCCACAAGCTCCATTCTATTCTAAAATCAAAACCCAAAATCATTCACCCTCTTCTCTATTCCAAAACCTAAAGATCCCATTTCCTCCACAAAAAAAAATCAAAATCAATCAATAGTCGTCATGGTACGCAAACCTTAGACCATGACAACTTTTTATATGAATGTTAAAAGGATGAAAAATCGTCATGGTCTTTGAGTTTCGACCATGAGGACCCTTATTGTTAATTTTCACTGAAGACGAAGAGTTATTTTCACTAAGGACGAAGAGTATAGTTAGGATCGTCATGGTTTTACTTAGGGTCGTCATGTTAATATTTAGGGTCGTCATGGTTTTAGTTAGGGTCGTCATGGTTTTATTTCCGACCATGATGATTTTTCATAGCACGGTAAATTTACAGGTAAGGGTCGTCAGTGTTGAATGTTAAGACCATGACGACCCTTATTGTTAATTTTCACTGAAGATGAAGAGTTTGTCAGGGTCGCATCGGTTTTCACGTTAAACCATGACGACCCTGAATGGTTATTTTTATTGAAGACGAAGAGTA
>JAJJMC010020037.1:862104-881690 GCA_023531435.1 Papaver californicum
TGAAGAATCATCATCGTAGTAACCTCACGAACATGACGACCCTTGCCCTGTGGTTTTCCTTTCCTACAACTATTCGAAGGTTTTGACTTAAAATTTGACCATTTGAACATATTGTTAGTTTACAAATCGATTTTGAGCTAAAGGTTCTTCATTTTGAGCATTGGAATCAATCATTTCTGAAATCCTAGTTTTCAAAAAATTTCCTTCCAAAAGACCCTCTTCTTCTCCACTCATAAAAGAGAAATAATATCTAATTTTAATCATAACCATAATCTATATAATTAATCTAATCTAATTAATTATCAAAATTAATCATGTATTAGGACTAATTAAACATGGATAGTTTAACCATATATGAAAATGTATGGCTAAAGGATAGCTATATTACTATTAGATGACTTTATTTTATCTTTTCTTCCGACCCCCTATTATTTCTACAAACCCCCGATGACAGTTTTCACTTTTTCGACACTGAACAAGTTCAGACAGTTTTCACTTTTTCACTCTAATCTCTCTCTAACAAATTACCAATTGCTTCGCTGTTATTTAAGCTTTACGCGAAATCATTCATCCTCTCTCTCTAAACAGCCTGGAAGGAGTGAAACCATCGATTTTATGTTCTTTTAATTCACAACTTACAGAAAGTTTAACCTGAGATTCAAGATTTTCTGCTCTTCTTCTATTAATCGATCAAGTAGGGGAGAGTTTCCTCTTGTTTTGTTTTGTGTAGTTTCTATGGAATCAATTAGAAAGCAAGCAAGTAAACTGAGAGAACAAGTAGCACGACAACAAGAGGTAATTCTGGTTTATTCCATTCTCTTCTGTTGTGTTGTTTTATGGGATGTGTAGTATTTGAACCTAGAATTTTGACTTGGAGAGCATTTTCTGTAATTAAAATGATTTTGATTGCTCAATTTGAGTTCTTAAGTTTGTCAATTTTGTGGGTATTCTTCTTTTTAATCATTTTCTTACTTTGTCGATAAATTATTTATTTCTCTCTGGCAAACAGAGGATTTTGGACTAGTTGGTAGGGTCATGAGTTGGTGTTCGGGAAAAGGATTACTAATTTTTTACTATTTGTTTTGTTTACATTTGAGTGTGGATTGTGTATTCCATGGTTACGAGTTGGGGAAGATATTTTGGAAAATGCACAGATAATAAAATGACTACTCTAATATGTGCTTTCTCTTTACTTTGACAGGCAGTCTTGAGGCAATTAGGGCATTTTGCTAGTGATTTTGGTATTGTTGATGAAGCTGAAATTGAATGCCACGAACAACTTCAACATCTTTACAACTCTACCAGAGTCACAAAGGTTTGGCCTTATCAACCCGTTTTGTATGATATTTGTTATTTCTAAGTTTCCAGTTCGATGGCGTTTAAAGATAAACTGAAATAACCACTCACAGCATGACAAAGAGCAAGCAACAATATTCTAAGAGAACACAGTCATCCTAACACGATTTTAGTATGTTATGTTATGCAGCATTTTCAGAGGAACATAGTTCGAAATGTTGAAAGTTTTGTTTCTATCAGCACAAAGCAACTGGAATTGGGTGCAGCTTCTTTTTCCATTTTACGATTAATTGTTTGTGTCAAATTGAAGCTCGCATTTCTTTTCTGGCCTGTCCAATGCCACCATTTCCTGAGGCATTAAATGATGTTATTTTTGGAATTTGTAGTAAAAAAGCTAGCAGAAGATTGTTGCAGATACGGGACCGAGAATCAAAGCTCTAATGCTCTTGCAGATGCAGCATTTCAGTTTGGTGTCTCGCACAAGTCAATAGAGGAACAGATGGAGAATTTTGTTAGGATTCTTGATTCTCAGGTTACATCCTCACCATTTTCATTGCTTGTGAAAGCATTACATTGATAATCATCAAGATATATTGGTTTTCAAGACTTAACACTTCATTCCAAAATTCATTCTCCATCAGAAGTCTTTAGGATAAATAGTCCTACCTTGTACTTATTATTTGGGTTTTATGAATCCCCATTTATTGTTACAGAGAAACTTCTTTGTATTGTTCTTTAAGCTACCCCTAAAATGTGTTACTAGGTGTAGTGAAGGACCTTCATTCTCATGAAGTTTCCGTAAAAGAAATACTCTTTCTGCCTCTCATATGCAGCAATGAAGTGATAAAATATATTATGAAGTTTATGGAACTGTTACTTCTGTAAATCTATCATACACATTGTTTTTTCTGTTCCCTAATTTATTTATATTTCATTGTGTTATTTCAACACTCGTATCTATGGGCTATTTTCCTTGCCTAATTTATTTCAGTCTTGATAAGTTATGTATTCTTCTCTAGGTTTCAGAGCCACTACGGGCGTCAATAGTTGGAGCTCCTTTAGATGATGCTCGACATTTGACTCACTGGTATGGCAGAATCCGCCAGGAGGTGGACACTCAGGTATTATCTGTTAGCAAATATGTTTTTTTGGACGTAAAAGAGATGAAGCCTAGTCAATATGTAGTGAATGCAGGCAGCAGAGGTCAGGAGACGCCAACTAAAATCCGTGGAGGCTGGATCTACATCAGAGGTTAATGCTATAAAGCTAAAAAACGCTGAGGTGAAATTAGAGGAGCTAAAATCTACTATGATGGCACTGGGAAAGGAAGCAACGGTTGCTATGCTTTCAGTTGAAGATCAGCAACAACGGCTCACTTTTCAAAGGATTCTCACAATGGTATTGCATTTTTATGCTGGTAACTAATTTTTAATCATATCCTCCACAAAAAAGTAAATACAAACAAAAGAAAACCCCAAAATTATTGAAATCTAAACGAATTGAAGTAGGTATTATTGGTCTCAGGTAAATGCTGAAAGGTCTTATCATCATAGTGCTGTTGATAGTTTAGAGCAGCTCTATGCGGAGGTGCTGTATTTCTTCTTCCTTCGTCTCTCATACCTTGGTGCAGTTAACAATGAATATTACATGTACCATTTTCTTCGTGTTTTTGCTCCTGAAAGCAGATGATTATATCGAAGCAGCAGATCGAGACTGCATCAGAACCAGCTACAGCTATGACTGATGTATCTGTTCCAGCTGCACCTGCAGATAGTAACTCCAATAAATTTGATGATGTGGAACCTGGTATTCACAGCAACACAAGTTTTATTGCAGAAGTATGGTACTCCTCAATTTTAAGAGAATCGTAACCTGTATGGGAATAGAGATTACTTCTGTTTGATGTAACCATGAGGCTCATTTTAACTGTATTTTAATTCATGCAGGTTATACATCCATTTGATGCTCAAGCAGATGGAGAACTTGATCTCTGTGTTGGTGACTACATTGTGGTTCGCCAGGTACTTACTGTCCCCAATATAAGCCTTCAGCACCTAGTACCATAAATCAACCCGCCTGTGATTAATCAACTTTTGTATTCCCCAATCAGTTTGAGCTATAGAGTAGATGGTCACAGTCCAGGTTGGTAACCTGAATGATTCAGTGGAGTTGTTGGCCCAGATATTACGCATAGGCTACAAGCTCTCAAGGCATAATATTCTGTCTCTTGATCATGTATGAAGCATTATATTCCCTGTCAAACAATGACTTTAATAACCTTCATACTTGAATGCGAGTGACATAAGTAAATTTGCCATCACAAACAAAGGTCGTTATAAACTTACAATATCTTTCATCACTATACCTGTGTACAAGATTTGGGCTTCCATGTGAGTATCAATTTTTTTTTCCCTTGGGAAATATGTGGATTGTACTTCGCAATTGACAAAGCAGTTTTCCGCTGTTTCTTCTTTTCTTAATTTATGTGTCAGTCTGCCTTTCTTTCTTTCTTTCTTTCTTTCTTTCACGTTTCTCAATTGTATCAACTTTCCCCCGAATTATGTTTACTTGTTTAGAAGCTTCTTACAGGTATCATTTTTTTTTTTCATGTGTTGGTAAATAGGTGACTCCACATGGGTGGTCTGAAGGAGAACACATGGGTAGGGCAGGATGGTTTCCTTCTGCATATATTGAAAAGCGGGATATAGCTCCAGTGAGCAAAGTAACCGAACTGGCCAGTTAATTGCCTTAATACTCAGCAAATCCCATTTCTTCAAAACTCCATCTGCCTGGTTTTGTAAGTGTAATTGTTTGCGAATTTGTACTCTTTTTTCCCCACGGTATTTGTATGAGCCTGTCTCATGGAAGTAACTTTTTGGTTCATTCAAGGTGTGGTTTATATCCAGGGGTGTAATAATCTTATATGCACATAGAGCTTGTATTTGTATTTGTAAATCATCTATCCGTTATAATGGAACCCTTTTTTTATATAAGAAAAAGATGAGAAACCCTATCAGAGAGTTACATTATCACCCACCAGAGACCCAGAAGCATCATCCGGCAACATTTTTAACCAAATTTCTAGTTCTTAATTGATCTAAGAGGGTGTTTGTTTTTTGAGTCAGATCTGATTCGATACTTGAATCAGACTTAAGCCCTGACTCGGACCGTTTGAATCAGATATTGAAATACTCCGACTGACTCGCGTATAATGACGAAAATACCCTTGATGTTTTATAACAAAAAATTCATTGTCGTTCCATTTTTCTTCGTTTTCTTCCGTTCGAGAGCAAAAATGGGAAATGGGAGAACCAAACCCTAGATCTTCTTAATCTCTCTCAGCTGATCTCCTTATCTCTACATCTCTTTCAACTCATCTTTTTATCTGGTCTCCTTCATATCTCTCAACTCATTTCTACATCTTTGAGCTTTTCTCAAAAGAATCATCAACTTCAGGTATGATTTGGGAACATGGGTTCTTCATCCATATCTTTTCTGTCATGTTTATATGTGTTTTATGTGATTTTGGGACATGGGTTTTATTTCATATTCTAACTTGAGTTCTTATTTGGCTTCCAGGAAAGAAGGGATGAAGGAAGGGAAGAAGATTAGAGCTTTGTGAAGGTATAAATTTATTCTATATACTATTTATATAATAAATTTGATTTTTTTTAGACTAGTTTATGGTGAGTTTCTATGAGTTCGGTTCAGTTGATGGTTGTTTGTTAGCTTTTAGATGTTTGTGAAAATGCCAAAGAGAGAAGTGAATCAATTTTTTGAATGACAATTTGCATTAATCATAGTTTCCTGTATTGTATTTAAGCTCAAGGTTGTTCTGGAAAGAAACTCCCTTCCTTCCCTAGATGATGTGGTTGGAATTTAACTTCTTGAAATTGTAACCGAGATTTCAAAGGTCAAAATATATCTGTACCGCGTTGAATTGTTAGGAAGATGTATGCCTAAACGTCTTTTGTTTCTCTAAATTCAGGTTTCATTGTACGTAGAGACCGTGGAGTACAAGAACATCAGCTTTACTTTTTGGGATGGTGGCCAGGATGAGGTAAGATTAGAAACTGGGTCAAGGATATACCTATGACAGTACCTTGTTTCCATTAATATATCTACATGCATCCCTGTCCTTATTGTTTCAACTGAAGTAAAAGAACTTAGTTGTAAGATTTAATTATAATGATTTGAACTTAATTATAGGATTTAACCTTGATAACCTAATGTTAGGAACATCATATAATCCGCAATTGTTAGGTAGTAAGGCTGAATCGTAGTCTAGTCCTTGGATTCCTAAGAGAGATATATTGAATCTCACTGCGGTTTAATGTTTGCAGGTTATGTGGTCGCATGGTTAAGTAATATAGCTACACCTTGCACTTCCCTTTTACTTTTTGTATATACATCATGTATGGAGGTACATAGGTTATGAATGAGTTTGCATGGTTAGTGTTTCTGCTATACTTGTATGTGGTGGTCGAATTATTGCTTTATATATTATGCATTGTGGTAGATAGGATATGTATGTGTTTGTATGGGTTAGTCCTCCAGTGCTATACTTGTATGTGGTGGTAGAATAGTAGTACAACTATGGAATGAAAATTATTGTTTTTTCACACTCGTATTGCTTATAAGAGAATGAATTAACCCAGGTAAATGGATGTGGTTAACATGGTGGCCTTTGACCATGGAATTTTGAGGATATATTGGTTGAATAACATGTGTGCATAAGTATAAGGTTCTGGGTAGCATAAAAACCTTGTGTAGAATTGTCCAACAGTAGCCTATGCAGCAGTTAGATAGCTGGCTCTACTTTAGTGATTTGGAAAACTTGTTAGAATTCAGATTTGTTTCTATGGTGATAGCGAATCAGTTATATTATGAAATTTGTATACGTAATGTGGTATCGAGAATTTTATGCAGTTTTGGTTGAGGCTCAAGTCACTATGGCAAAAGGCCAAGTTCCAGTTCGTGCTAAAGATCTACTTATACCTGTTCCAATCCACTACAAGCACAAAGAAGAAGTACTTGAGCAGCAAGCGAAGACAGCTACATGGGTGAGCTATTGCCTATTCATTTGTTTTGCTTGTTTCTTCTTCTCCTTTGATACGTATAAAATTTCTAGGGACAGAGACAATCAGAGGTGTTTGAAATCAACTTGCTAATCTGTTTTAGATTTTATTGTTTAGATTCTAATCTTCCAATTAAATTGTGATGGGCTGTGTAATTTTCTTCTAACAAATTAAAGGTTTTTAGTTAAAAGTTACCAATGAAGTGAAAGTTGACAAAATGATAAAAAGTAACTCAATATAGACAAAGGATATTTTTTGTCCAATTAAAATCAGTCAGCTGAGTCAGATCTGACTTAAAAGAAAACATATTTTTTGAGTTAGATCGTACTGAGTTAGATCCAGATAAATCAGATGATTTCATTCAGATCCAGATGATTTAGGTGATTTCACTCAGATCTGACTCGTCTAGATCCGGAGAAGAAAAAAAGAACATAGTGTAAGACTAATAACAAGCTTAGGACCTTTCCAACTAAAAGACTCCTGAATCTAGTACGAATTAAAGCTAAATTAGTTGTCGGACTGTTTCATATATTTGGATAAGATATTAATTACCCGTTACAAAACAGACTTCATTGATGATATTCGTGGTTAATCTGACTAGACTTCATTGATGATATTCGTGGTTAATCTGACTTATGTTTCTAAGGAAGTTCAGAGAAAACAATATTGGGTGGCCATTATAACAGAGTTCTCTCATTGATTATGAGCTTTCTTTAGAATAACATAAAGCTCCCTCATTCAATCTGCTCTCAGGTAGGTTGATAACTTTTTTGATCTTTCCAATAGGTCGTGGCCTTGTTTCTTTGTTTTTTTCTTGAATCATAACTTGCGAAAGGAACTAAAAGGAAATCACACGTGGGTACGTAGTACCTCTGGAGTCATTTAAAACAATATGAGAAAGAAAGTCTAGAGTACTATGATCCCATATGGTCGTTGTCAAGTTTTTGATCTGACTTCCATCTGTCGTGTGGTTGGCTAGGTCATTTATTGTCTGTTTACCTTTCCTATAGTTGTGGTGAATTTTGCAATGGTCGTGGCCTTGGTGATTGGTTTTAGTTACACCACAAATACTTAAAGGAAACATAGATATTTGAGCCCTTTATGTTTTCATAATGGATAAGGAAAGGAAAAATATTAGTTCGATTATATTTTATGTGGTCCCTAATCAAATTGGTCCAGCGATCTATAAGTGTTAAGTAATTAAGTATACGATCTATAAGTGTTAAGTGATAGACATGACTTGCTGAATCCAGGCGCTCAAATCTTTATAAACTCACTAGTGTTGAGTCTGATGAGACTAGTATAAAACTAGTAGAGTAAGCCACATGTGATGATAAATATTAATCTCCAAGTGATAGGTTGTGAAGTGTGAGCGATAACCTCTAAGTGATAGGATGTGATCGATGAGCTCTAAGCGATAAAGTGTAAGTAGTGAGTTGTGAGTGATGATCTATAAGCAATGAGCTCTAGTGATGCCATACAGGGGCATTTGAGTAAGCTGGGTACCCAATAATATGAATTACCAATGGCGGTGTTTTAAGTGATCTCAGCTGAGAGGTTCACTTGTAGAATATTTGAAACTCAAGACATCGAAGACGTAGCTAATTAATATTCAAGTCATGCATATATGAGATGAATGGATTGGTATTGAACCAACGAAAGAGGAACTAGATGTCTTGTAACACTAGGATGGTCGTAAATTAGGTTGTGATAGTAAGGCGCTAGAGTCGTGTATTTAGAGTGTTTATTTAGTATGGCGCTGAGATTATCCCAGTGATAGGTGCATTATTTGCATTAGTTTGATACTCCATTTAATTGATTTCTTGTTAATTTTCTTTCTTTTATGCTTTGATTTGTTTTATTTTGAGTGCTTTAGGTATTTTGAAGATTAATCAACTAAAGAAGAAGAAAGGAGTTCGTTCCGGCACAATGGATAAGTTAGAGATGAAAATTACATTTGGAGTAAGTTCCAGAAGCACTTACGGATAAGAAAGTTCCAATATCTAGACGTAGACACGATTAGAAAATGCTTCTCAACCTAGTCGTAGAATGTGATGAAGAGATATGAATAATTGGAAGATACCATCTTGTATAGTACGAAGAGAGAAATCCAACACAAAAAGAATGAGGTCAATAGGACGTCGGATGAAAGAGTTATGATCGAAACGGTGGAGGAAAGAAAAGTGAAATTCATGCTCAGTTACGGCCAGGAATTTCCTAGCTCGACCCAGCCGTAACTGACCCTGAAAATCACCTAAAAGTTCATATTTAGATACGACTAGGTCGTGGGGAAAATTCCTAGCCGTGGGCAGAGTACTTGTCACGAATTTGGACTTTTAAAACAAGGAAAACACGGTCCCTGAAAGATTCTAAATCCTAGAAAGAGAGTATATTTGAGGGACAAGCATTGAAGGCTATAAAAGGAGACATCTAAGGTTTAAACAAATCATCTTATTAATTAATCTCTTATCTTTTACCTCTCATATCACAACTTCTACATCAAAAACCTAGGGTTTTCCCTATTCTTCGTATTTGTATATTTCCATGGGTTTTACTAAACATATGATTAGTTAACTCTTGTATTGGTTGGGAATATAGTTGGAAGTCCTAAACATGTGAATCAATCTGGCTGGTTATTATTGATGATCAAGATCTCTTTTTATCGTTCATGTTTTACTTTTAATATCGACATAAATGATTGGAGGTGAGTTTATTAAGGATGCATACTAAGTGAACACATATTCATATCTAAGGCTAAACTAAGGTTTGGAGATATTGAATAGTCGATAGACTCGGTTGCAAGTAGCATAGTGTAATTACCGATTGTATTCAAAACCTTCATAATTGCATGTAGAAATTTGACCAGTGTTAAATAGATTACTCGTAGTACTTCTATTGCATTCATTAGCCTAATTTAAAGAACCTAATGCTTTTGGATGATTAAACTTGATAGCACATTGAGTTAGGTTTTTAGTTGAGTAGTATTTTCATATTCATCGTTATGATATGTGATGAAACAAGGAATTTACCGGGGTATGCTCTCGATGGGGTGCTCTAGGGCTATTGGTATGAAGAGAGAGTGGTTGTTCATTTTAATTGATTGTGGAGCATGATTGGCGATGGAAGATGAAACCTTTAACCAGTATTTTCTCACCTTAATCTCAATCTTTATTTATTTTGTTTTTATTTTGTTAGGTTACCTAGTTTAATTCATTACAATCCCCCCTTGGTTACATAAGAAGTCAAATACAAATAACAATTCACATCTCCTCGTGGGAACGATCCTTACTACCACTGTATTACTTGTTAGTGGAAATATCTTAATTAATTTGTGCGCAAACGACACGTATCAAAATTTTGGCACCGCTGCCGGGGAGCAAATGTCAATTGTTTTTGTTTGAGATTTCTTTTTTTGTTTTATTTATGTTTTATTTTTATGTTTTTCAGGTTTTTAGGTTTTCGTGGTGTAAACAATTCGTTGATGGAATTCGTTAATCGTCAAAAGCGGGAGGTAAATTCTGAAAACAGGTTGTATACATCACTTTTATTTTCTATTTAGTTTTTTAGTTAGAATTTTTTTTTCTTACTATTTGTGTGTCATCATGTTTCTTTACGGAAATAACATGTATGATGCACAAGATCAAGCATATTATGGTGGTAATCAGTTTAGTTATAATTCTGAATCTTTCAATAACTTCCAACCAACCATGGGATACAATCAGAATCAATCATTTGGTTTTGTTCAATACCCTAACGTATGTTTTGGTTATTCTCACACATACCACAACCTTATGGTGGGTATGTAGGTCAACAACCACAAAAAGGTGGGACAATTATACTTCTAATTGGCTGCACTCGAGTTGTATGCAGATTTTAGATCCATTAAAGGACATGCAATAGAAATTAGACCGGCTTAATCCAACACTTAACAGGGAGAACGTTGCACCAACAGATTTTTACAACAACATATTTTACCTGACTCATGATCGTATTTATGATTATACACCAAATCAACAGGAAGAGTCGTGGTTTAGTGATCCTATTGTAAGTAATGGTGGAAAACGTGTAAACATAAAAAAAAAAAAAAACTCTTGAAAAAATTATTGTTAGTACCTAAAAATGGATTCTAGGCAAAACAATGTACTGTTGAAGTACTTTCTTTGGATTCAGAAATCAAAATCGTACATGGCAAGCCTAAACCACGAAAGTAGTCGTTCCACCCTACTTTGGTCATGAGGAGAGAAAATGGGTTGATTTTAGGGGAGGGAAACAAAGAAAGTTGAAGGAATTTGTGTTTGAATTGTGTGTAGAGATGTTGAACTATTGAGAAAATAACAGAGCTTATGAAAATGGTAAGCTTGTTGTGTTTTCTGATTAGGCTAAGTAGCCTATTTATAATAGTTGAGAACACACACGTTTCCTTGTAAAGTAGTGGAGGTAGTGAGGATATGGAGTGATAGAGGTTATAGGGTAATGGTGTAACCGCCCTGGAATCTTTGGGAAACCATTAATTGCTTCAACCTTACCACTATTTTGTATGTTGCCACACCGCATGTTGCTATAACCACCATACCATAACCCCATAAAGAATCCCCCCATGTAATTGTTTTGATTTCTCGTAAGAGTTAGTGTAGTCATGGACTTTGAGTTTTGTTGCAAAAGAATGTGTGTGCTAGCTACAATGATGTATATGAATGTTACATGCTTGACCGTGGTGTTGATAGTACCCACCGATGTCATGATTGTAACCTAGATGCTAGGGTGAAGAGACGCATAAAGAATTAAAGAAAGAAGCTTAAAAGACTTGAGTGTACAGAAAGAAGTTCGGCCAGAAATTCATCATATAATTAGTAGCCGAACTTGACATTGCCTGAAGCAAAAATAAGTTTTCAGGTTTGGACGGAAAAGTCCATACCAAATAGTAGCCGAAGCTGAGCATACAAAACTATGTTTTCAAAGAGTCTACAGAAAACTGTTCGACCACTAAGTCCATACTCAATAGTAGCCAAACCTAAGACTGTTCTGGGACATATTTGGACATGAAATTGACTTCTAACTCAAGGAAACATGGTCCCGGAGGATTCTAAGCCTTAGTAAGATGAACTTGAATTCCAAGCATTAAAGGCTATAAAAGATGACATTTAAGGATCAAACAAGGCACATCCTATCACATATTCTATAATCCACATATAAACCTAGGGTTTACCCCTTTAGGGGAAACTATTTTTCTTTGTATTATGAGTAGCTAATATTTTTGTTGATTAAGAATGAATTCAATGTTCTTAAGTATGAAGCTTTATTATTTAATAAACGTTTGTTTGAAGTTTTAATCATTATCATTTTTTTTCATTATATCTAGAGCGTATGATTGTTTTCTAGATTGTTCAAGTGTACAATTGGATTATTCTATTGATTATTCTAATGCTAGGAGAGAGTCAAACAATTCGTATTTCTCGTGCACCTCCTGTACAAGTAGATAATTCAAGACCTTGCAGAGGGATTCTGTGGAGCAATCGTATGTGAAAACAACACTAGTAAGTGGACTTTGCGCTAAGAGTCTAACTGCCAGGATCAACCTAAGTTCACAAAACTTAAAGTTTTTGATTGAGTTACACTTTGAGTGTGTTACTACTTGGCGTTTCGGTTGGATAAAATCTGATATGCAAGCGCTTCGGTATCTAGTTACACAAGGAACTTTGGGGATAACACTTTTATAGTTGTTATTCTACGGTTGGTGATGAATGGTTCCGATGAAAGATAGATAAGTATACTAAATTCAGTTAACGCTTGGTAACAACGAAGATTTCCTAATCATCTCTAATAAGTACAAAATTGAGTACTAACAATATAAAAAATTGTGATCAAATTAGACACAAAAAATTGTGTCTATCGGCATACATATATAAGAGAGCTATAAGGCTAATTTAGCCACGAGCTGAATATGCATTCTCAATTCTCTTATGGAATGTAAGATAGCAATATGTATTCATAATTCTTATGCCGGGTCAGAAATTTATACATATTTATTTCATGCTTTCGCAGTTAGGAAAAAATTATATTACAATTTTCTCCCTTGTAAAAAATCCACCATCAACATCAGTATGTTACACTGCACCAATACGTAAATGAATTTCTGATCTCATTTTATTGTCACTGCCCACCGTTGACCACCATCTATAACCTGTAACATTGTCGAAATCGTCGAGAAATCTCCCTTGATTGTAATTTTTAAAAATTTAAAATGTTTCATTCTCAAAGTACTCTCTGCTACTTATGCTAAACCCCCCCATTCATTGCCAATGGATTTGAAAAGATCATATCTCCAAATTTTTATAGGAAAAAACCCTAAGCTTTAACCACTTTATTACCAACTTACTCAAGGACTGAATAAGAATTGTTTGATCATTCTCAAATACATGGATAACCTCCTGCTTCTTCATAATTTCCTCTTCATAACGAGAAAGTTGAACCACTGCTTCATCAATGATGAGTTTCTTTGGTTTCCATAGCTCAAGCCAATGTTCGTCTAAAACATCGAAAGTGGCAGATTGTGAATCAAACACATCCAGTTTGATGAAATGCTCCCAATTCAACTTTTTCTTTAACTCCCTAGCAACTCTATTCCATATGATTAGGTCTTCAATGTGAACTGCCCATGTCTTTAAAACCCTAGATTGAATATTTAATTTAGAAATAATTCCAGGGAAGTTAGCTTCTACAGGAATTGGTTGAACCTTCTTCTTCTTCAAATATTTTACAACATCAAACGGTCCAACTCTAAGCTTAAGATAGCCCAACAATTATTGATTCACCACAAGGTATGCACAATGCAAAAAAGATTCTTATGCATCTCTCTGTGGACACCATTTCAACGACGAATCGACTTTAACCATATCCATAACTTCAATCAACCACGTCGCAATTCCTGATGAAAAACTTAAATTGATCTGTACACAATTTTTCTTCCTCTCCTCTAAGCGAATCATCTTCCTGATACCTAATACCTCCAATGAAAAAAAAGGTTTTCCTCTCAAGGTAGAAAGGTGATCTCGTTCTCTCCATCCTAACTCTAGCCTATCGTGTAGTTGTGTTTCTAACCTCGAAAATCCTTTTGCAATTCAAAAGCATGATGCATTTTTAGCATCTTTTCTTTCCATCAGTATAATAACTTTTTAACATAACAACCAATCGGAAAGTGGATTTTCTTTACCTTAGAGTATTTTTACCAACCATCCTTTGTCAAATGTCCTCCCCAAAGCTTCTACTTCACAAATAAACAACAACCAATTTCAGTAATAAAAAATGAGAATTCCATCACCATTCTACGTATAAACTTATATTACTTAGGATTTTAATTGTTTTGATGTTAACAAAATACACAAATAAAAAGTTGAGATGTCGCCGTAGTTTTGCAATAATCCAGGCTCCCCTGGCGTCCATTTGGCATGGTTTTACGATAATCCGGTTTATGCGCTGCGCTAGGAGTCACCTTGCAACCCGAAGTTATGTTCGTTCAACAGGTCCAAAAACAGTTACACGCATAGAACCTCGCTTTCCTGGAAACACAAGTGTGAATTGCGCCGAGTCGCCGACCTACGAAAACCGAGTTGTTCCAATTTCCGCACGATAGAACCGCTTAATCTCCACCGTTAGATCACGATAGAAAACTCCTATATAAACAAGCCCTAGTCTGCCTTCCTTGTGTTCACAATTCACATTAGCTTCCTCCTCCTAGGGTTATGATTCCTAGGAGGAACCGGAATGTCGGTAACGATCACATCCAGGGTTTCACCTGAAGTTCTGTGGTGGTTCATATGCTCCCGCCCCCATCAATACGCAGTAGGAGGAAGTGATGAAAGTGGCGGTGTTTCAAGAATCGAAGTGGATTCAGGTTTTTGATCTATTATTATGAATTTGATATCTGTTTATGTTTCATTGCCTTTCTTCTGTATCTATGATTTTTAGATAATCCAAATTCCATGAGCAGAATCGGGAGATGTTTCTTACGGTCTAGGGTTTCAGTTGAAGTTTTGTGTTTGGATTCTTTTCCAAGAATACTGGTAGGATCGACTCTATTTATCTTTGGTCTTCTGCTTTTAGATGGAAGATTGTTGTTGGATTTTTCGACCAACTCCAGTTTCCTATTTTGTGTCTTTAATAGGTAGAAGGAAGGTAGAAGGAAGGTAGAAGGAGGTGATCGTGGATTATCATTTAAAGCGGATTCTGGTTTCTTTTTATGTTTTCTCCGCAGTTGTAAATATATATGTTGTGGTTCTTCAATGATGTTAATTAATGATCTAAATTCCAGGAACGTGTTTGTTTGATTGTTATTAGATCGACTTCATAAAAGGATAAGATGGATGTGTGAAGTTAAGGTGGCGGTGGTGGATTCAGGTTTTAGGACAAAGATTTGGTTGCTGTACATATCTTGTAGCTTAGCTGCAAACTATAATGATGAAATTTGTTTGGTAGTAGATTGAAGGGAAGATCTCAATGTGAAGGAATTTACTTCAGGAGTTTCATAGCCTTTCTGGAGGCAAGGTTTGGTGAAGATACTGACTGCTATACATTGTTGTTATTGGAGAAGATCTAAGTAATTTGAAGTACTTAAGTTTTCATATGACTCAGTGGGATTATCATTCTTCAATTTTTGTTTGTAGACACTATTATACAGTGAAGGATCTTGGTGGATTATGGGACTTCCATTTGAAGAATAAGTTCCTTACCTCGCTCTTTTAAGTTGATGCCACACTTTATGATGTCTTGTATGGTTTAATTAGTTGTTTAATAGGTTTATGTATTGACTACTATTGGTTGAGCAGGGGAAATATTTATGAGATTTCCTTGCTGTAATTTGTAAATGCGAGCTTTCATGCTAAGCTGGTAGTTTAATGGAAAGAGCCACTTTTCATTTTTGCATGTAATTATGTTCATCATTCTGGTTTTCTGTTCTTGCTTATGTTGTGTATGGATTATTATTTTGCAGGACAGATGCTGATTTCTTATGTTATTGTGTATGGATAAAGGTTATGTTGCGTTTTGGCTTATTTTTCTTTAGTTGTTTATATTTTTTTGTCATTTAGTTTATGTCTGCACTGCAAGTTTGTCTATCATTCTCCCTTGATAAGGGTGTTACCACTTTTAAGTATTTTAAGGTTTATGACTGTTGGATTTACTGATATTTATAAGCATTATCTTTGGTTCTTGTACACCACATCTGCCTTGCACCTTGTAAAAGATATGTGAGTTGATTCATCTTTTTTCTTTTCAATGGAAGATTGTGGCTGGATTTTTGTCCAACCCCACTTTTGATTGTGTGTTTAGTAGTAGTAGGTGATGATGGTGGGTCAAAATTTGAAGCAGATTCTGGTGTTTCAAGAATCAAATTGGAATCAGGTTTTGTGTTATCGTGAATTTGTTATCTATTTATATTTCATAGCCTTCTTCTGTAACTATGATTACTCGGGAGGTGTCTGATAGGTATCTTATGATCCAGGGTTTCCTAATGTTTTTGGATTCACTATTGCCTGCCTCCTTTTTGAAGCAATGTTTGTTTCCTATTTTCAGGCTTTACTGGTGTTAGTAAAATGGTTAGGGTCAATTTTGATTTACTAGGCAGATCGTTGCACGTGTTGGAACTTTCTGCAGGTTTATCTAATGGGTGGTTTTCTTTTAATGCTGTAAACCCCTAACAATCTCCTGATCTTCTTTATCAAGGCTTCATCTCTTGCCTTTTCATGTCTTTCATACCTGATTTTGTATTTTTGAATTTTCACCCTTAGGTTATGGAATATTCAGAGTGGAGCATGGTTTCTGACTTGTATGTTAATGGGGAAGTCTACTTGTGCATTAAACTTGTTGTAACATTTGTGCAGTGAACTTGTTGTGTCTTTGTCAATATTGTTCTCTTGTTGCCAATTTAGTTGTTGGTTTGCTTTCTATTTGGTCACTGCATCTTTTTCTTTGACGTAGTTGTTTGGTTTGTTTTTCTTTGACATAGTTGGTTGGGTTTGCTTTCTCAAAACTGTTGTAAATTTGTGACGATCTTCTAGGTCAGGGTGACAGTCACTGTGTTCATCTTTTGAGAAAGAAACAAGGTGGTGGTTGTTCTTTAATCACCTCCTTTTTTTGAATGTCATAATCTCCTGTTACTTATGGTTGATTAAATGCTTCTGCAGATGAGTGGTTGATAATTTCCTGTTTGGAATCTCTACCTCGGGTTTTTCTTTTTGAAGGGAATTTCTAGTTTTATTCTCTGTATTGGCCTTTTATTCCTTCTACTTACTAATGTTGTATGATTTGCTTATCGTAGGGAGCCTGCTAGTAACAAGTCCTACACCTCCTTTGTGTTGTTTGAACAATAGTTTTAAACTGGAGGAAGGTAAGCTAAAAGAGAATCTTTAAGTGTTATGTCATTATGAAGTTTTTGGATTGTTTTGTCTGCCTCTTCTTTTTAGTGTTCGTTTCTCTTACCATGGCAGAAAGGTTGGCTTCTAACTAATTTTATTTACCACAGAGTTATGTCAACTTTCTGCAGGCCTGACCTGAACACTTAGTTCAGATAATTTCTTCTGTTTCCTGTTTAATAGTTTCTTCGTTAAGCATCCAAGTCAAATATTTGTATGATGTTATGTTCTACTTTGGAATTCCGTAGACTCATGGATTTCAAGGAGCTTGTTATTGTTGGTATTCTCTTTTGGTTTCTGGAATTATGTGTTAGTACAGCTGCTGATGAAGGCATCTAGTTTGTGGTCTCGAAGGTTGCTTAGAAAGTTCAATCAGTCAAGCAAATCAACGATACTTCACCTCTTCGCTTTTTTGTCCTTTTCAGTTGATTATGCAGTTGACAAGCAAATCAATGAATTATTTCTTGTATTTTGTCTTTCAGGTTTTGGAGCATGCACAGTCGAATCTCTCTGGTTGCTTGTATGACATTTGCGTCTTCTTTGATATCGTTCTTAGTGTCACAAATACAATTTTTGGTTTTGTTGTCTCCTCACAGGTCTACTTGGTTAGCTTATCTACCTCCCTTTTCTTGGCCGTATGTTTTCTCTTTCCATTATCTACTTATTGTAAGTGAACTTAGAATCGTTCTGTATCTTTTGTTTGCTCATGTTACCATTGTTTTCTTATTAATTTCTAAGTTTTCATGCAAAGGCCAGGTATTTATGCCCACCGTTGTGGATTATCCCTGTTTGAATTCTCTAAGGGTATTTTTGTTGGAATCTGTCTTTTGGCTTTTCTTGTGTTTCCCCCCTTCTCTAATTAATGCAGGTGATGGTTTATGGTTCATATACTGTCAGGGAGCTCGTCGCCCCCATCCAGTGCTTTGGCTAAAGGAAGTTGGACAAACTAACTAATCATGAAATGCACGAGTAGGCTATTGGGTCATGTCTGCTTATTTGATTCTAAAACATAGTTGCCATTGCCAAATCTCTAGATTAATATCCTCCTTGCAGGAACTGTTTGTTCTCTCATTCATGGAATATTTTTTATTTTGGCTTTGTCCGCATTTGTGGATTGATGGGGGATTTGTCTGATTTGAGTGGCTGTGTACTTAGCTGTGGCAGATTTTTGATGCATTGTTTTGTATCTTAATATCTCGTTCAATTTTTTGTGTGATACACAAAAAATTTAAATATATGTCTGATGTACTACGTTGTGCTTTGGATTTCACGAGAGCCTGCGGAATTGGAAAGGGAGCTTATTATTTGTCAGTTGGATGGATTGACTTTCTTATTGGGATGATATAGCGACTGTACTTTTTTAGCTTCTCTTTGGGGGTTTATATCTTCCACCGTTCCTATTGCTTTTTCACCGCCATTCTCCTGTTTAGTCTCCTCTTCCTTCAGGAGGATGATAGGTTTTTTAGGATTTTAGGTTTCAGTTGAAGGTGTGTGTTCGTTTTTTGCCAGGAATTGTTGGCATTGCCTCCGTCAGTGTATACAGAAAGTAAAGAGATACTGGGTTGATTCATCATTGATCTTTTGCTTTTTGAGGGAAGATTTTCTGAGCCACTCCACTGCCGTATTTGTCTGTTTAGTAGGGCTTCAATTGTTCTATGACGCAGTTGGAGGAGGTAAAGATCGTGGATCTGTTAATCGTTTCAGAATGGGAAGTGAACTGGATTCAGATTTTGGAGCTATGAAACGGTTACCATTTTATGTTCGCTTGCCTTCTTCATTGTTGTACATATGTTGGAGTTTATAACTGTGATTCTCTGATGATCAGAATTCAGTTGTATTATCTTATTATGTCGCCTCTATCAGGGAAGAACTCAATGTGAAGGTACCATATCAGGAGTGTTGTTGTAGACGCAGTAGCACAATGTGATAGTCATAGATCTGTAAAGATTTGTTACAGTGGGAAGGTCATGGTTCATGAGCTGATGCATATTCAGGTTTAAGGGCAAAGACCATCTTCTTTTTATGTTTTCATTGTCTTGTGCATATGTTGTATATTAGCTGTGAACTTTGATGATCCAATTGCCTTGTCTGTATTTATTTGGTATTAGATCGCCTCCATCAAGGGATAATCCGAGAGAAGGTCTTAATGTGAAGGATCCGTGTAAGGATTGTTTAATACATGGTTTGCTGAAGTTCCTAACTGTTCTATACTGTAGTTATAGTAATTATTCGATACATGGTTTAATACTTACCTGAAAAAGATCTGACTGATATGAAGAACTGAAGTTTTATATGATTGCAATGGGGATAATGGGTTTATTATTCTTTAATGTTGTGTAGACACAATTGAAGTATCTTGGTAGACTATGAGAGCTTCACTGTATGAGTTACTTCTTTGTCAACAGTGTTCTCATGTTGACAATTCAGCTGGCTGATTTGCTTTTCCCGTCACAGGTATATTTGGTCACTACCCCTCACAGGTCTATTAGGTCGCTACAGCCAGCTTTTGAGGAGATAGGGGAGTTTCTTGTTCTTTGACATAGTTTAGTTTGCTTCTTTTGAACTGTTGTAAACCTGTGATGATCATTTGGGTGCGGGTGACAACCACACTGTATTATCTTTTTAAAAAACAGTCAAGATGATTGTTCTTTCTAATCGCCTCATATTTTGACTGCCATGTTGTCCTGTTATTTATGGTTGAATTAAATGATCATGCAGATGAATGGTCCATCTTCGATAGTGACGGTTCGCTTGTAATTTCTGTTTGGAATCTCTACCTCATGTTTCACTCGTCTTTGTTGGAGTT
>JAJJMC010020037.1:881700-896353 GCA_023531435.1 Papaver californicum
AAGATCATCCTAGTTACATCGGAACTCTTTGCATGGCAAACCTGATGGGTGGATTTACTGTTAAACACTTGGTTCAGACTTTAGATATTTTCTTCTGTTTTCTGTTTAATTATGTCTTTTTAATGTGTCCATTTCAAATTTTTGTATGATATCATGTGCTACTTGGATTTGTGGATACTCACAGATTTTGAGAAGATTCGTGTTGTTAGTAATTTTTTTTTCGGATTATTGAATTATGATTATTGGCGTACTGGTTTGTGGTTTCACGAAGGTGTTTTGGTGGTATTGAAAATTCAATAATCGAGCAAATCTATGGCATTATATTTTACCTCTTGCCTTATCGTCCTTTTCAGTTGATTATGTAATCTACAAGCAAATCAATTATTTTTTCGTTCGTCTTTCAGGTTTCGGAGTATGCATAGTGGATCATTTTCTTGTTCGACTCAGATGCTTATGGGGTGAACTTTTCGAATTTCTCCAGTTACTTTACGTTATTTGTGTCGATATTGTTTTCATTTTCCTGAATCAGTTGGTTCGGTTGTGTTTTCATAAGTCTTGTGTGTTAAATATTTCTACTTTTTTGGTGTTTGAGAAATTCTTCTTGAACATCTTTCTGGTTTTCTTGGTTGTATGTTTTTTCTGTTCTGTGTTATCTATCGTGTATTATTTCCTGTGTCAATGTATTATAAGCGACCTTTAAATTGTTTAGTATCTTTTGTTTATTTTTGTGACCATTGGTTTCTCATTAACTTCTGATTTTTTATGTGGATACCCGAGGTTTAAGTCCTCCACCATTCCTGACCAGATAGTCCCTGTTAGAATTTTCTACTTCTTTGCTTTGAAAGCAAATTTCAGTTGCAATCTGTCTTTTGTCTCTTCTTGTGTTCCTCCTTTCACTACTGTAAATAAGTTAATGTTTTGTGGCTTATTTGCTGTCAGGGTGCTTGCTTCCATTTAGTGCGGTGTCTAAAAGTATGGTTTAATCTAAGGGAAGTTGAACCAACTAATCGTGAAATTCTCAAGCGAGCATGCTATGGTGTCATGCCCACACATTTGAAATCTATTACATGTAGTTTTCAAGTCTCTTAAGTTACTATCCACTGGCTCCTCCTTGGAGGAACGTTTTGTTATCTTATCTTGTGGTTTTCTTTTATTTAGGCTTTGTTGGCATTCGCAGATTGGTGGAGGATGTGCTGTGGAGATTTGATAAGTCTGATGGGTGGTTTTGTATCTTAGTATCTTGTTTTATTTTTTCAACTATCAAATTTAAATATTTGCCTGATCTATGACATTGTGCTGTGGATTTCAGGAGAGCCCATGGATTTGGCTATTCTTTTAGGGTTTATATCCTCTACTGTTCCTGACCTTATTTCTCTTGTTTGAGTTCTGTACCTCAGATTTTGGTTCTTTGCTTAGAAAGGATATTTTGGTTTCAATCTGTCTTTTTGTCTCTTGTGTAAACAAGTGACTGTTTCTGTGGTTTGTGTGCTGTTAGGGTACTTGCCTCCATCAGGAACGTTGGAAAAGCTAATCATGAAATGCACGAGCATGCTATTGTAAGGTTAGGTATTGTGCCATGTCCATGCATGCGATTCTAATACTTGTTGTTGCCTAGTCCCTGGGTTACTATTCTCTGCCTTCTCCTTGGTGGAACAGTTTGTTCTCTAATGATATGGTTTTCTATTATTTAGTTTATGTTGGGGGGTTTGTAGATTGACTCGGAGATGGTTCTGAATTCATTGGCGGTGGAGATCATCTTAGCTGCGTGGATGTCCGATGGGTGGTATTGTTTCTTAATATTTAGTGTTATTATTTTCTTTGGTATACATACAGCTGTGTGTGTTATTTGGTTAAAATTCAAAATTTTGACTGATGGATTGGTTTTAGTAGGGCCTCTAGATTTCTGGAGGGAGCTTGTTCATTGTCATGGTTGGATGGATGGGTTCTGTTACAAGGATTTACTGCAGTGACTGTATTTTTAGCCTGGCTGTCAAGAAAAACAACCACACTGTATTCACCTGCTGCCTTTTTGTCTTTCTCTGCAGATTACAAATTAGGCAAGGCTTCTTGTTTTCCTCGTTCAGGTTGCGGTATATGCAATGTAATGTACTTTATTTTAACTATGCCAAAGGGAATGCAGCTCTGCGAATTCCTCTACATACAGTTTGTGATTTTTTGTGCATTGAACTGGTTGCTTCTTCATAATCATTCTTGTGTTCGTCTCAAATTCAGTTGTTGGTTTGGTTTTCCCCTCTCAGGTCTGCTTGTTTCTTACATCCACTTTTTCTGCGGTCTGGGAATTTTACTATTGAAATCTTCCAGGTTCCCTCTTTATTATGTCATTTCTGTTCTTAGATATCATGTTGTATTTTCTTTCTTCCCTTTGAAGGTGTGCATGCATTTTTCTGTATGATCTATTTATTCTTCCTACAACAGAATGCTTACCATGGGTACATAGCTTTCATCATTCCCTACCGGATTTTCCCCGTCGGATTTTTCTATTTCAGATTTTTCTATCTGTGTTTGTTTCGTTTTATCCTTTTACCCTTAAATGATGGCTTCTATTGTTTGCTTGTTCTGAGTAGAGTTTCTGGCTACATCTCAAGAAGTCTCCGAAAATAGGATTCGATCTGAAGAAGGTCGAACAAATTAGTCAAGAAGCATGTGGTATGGCATTTTGCTCTTTATCTGGGCTGTGATATGAGTCATTAGTTAGTGTCCAATAAATATGGTCCTATATTTTATTCTGGCTATTCTTTGAAGAGTGTTTTATTATCTTCCCCTCTGTTTTTCATTTTCAAGGCTTTGTTGGTGTTTATCGGATGGTGGTCGAGAGTGGATATATCTGTTTGGTTCGCTGAGGCCTAAGGAGATGATTGCTTAGGCAGAAATTTCTACTTGCATGATCTGATAAGCGGTTAAGATCTTAAACATTCTCTATTATCATTTGCTTTTACACCCTGTACTGTCTTGGTTCCATAATTGGGCAAATATATTATCTATCTGGTGTTGTTATGTTTACTTTGAGTTCCAGGAGATCATTTTCGAGAAGGATTCAGTGTTATCGTGGTATCATCTTTTAGATTCTAGAACTGGTTTTATTAATTTGTTGAAGAATTATAGGGTTTTAGATAAAGTACTCTAGTGGACTTCCTTCGGTTCGTAAAATTTTGCAGATCTTTTGGAGTTCTAGAACAGTGTTTGGATTTGAAGTCATTTGATTTGTACTCTCTTCTTGCTCGGTGCTTGTTTTCTGCAGGACTTCTCCTCTACAGTTTCTTTTTTTTGGGTCTGATTATTTGCTAGGCAAGTAAGCCGATGAATTCTTTTGGGATTTCTTTTCAGGTTTTGGAACATGCAGAATGGAACTTATGCTTTTCGACGTTTATCTTAATGGAGAACTTAAATTTCTAATTTTGGCAGATATTTTAGTCTTTAGTGACATATGTACCTTATTGAACGTACTTCTCTTAAATCTTATCAATATTTTTTTTTCTTCATCTCGTGTTCAGTTGTAGGTTTTGATTTTCTCCTCACTGGTCTACCTGGTTATTACATCCGATCGTTGGGGTCTGGTAATTTCGTTGTTTATGTATTGCAGCTTCTCTTGGTAGTGTTTTCTGTGCGCAAATACACCATGTTTTATTTTCCAAGTTGTGGATGCTTTGTTCTGTATTTTTAATTTTTTCTTGTTAGCTTTGGTTGCTCATTAACATCTGAGTTTTTATGTAGACACCAGGTTTTTTTATTATCCACTGTTCTAGACGGTGGTACACGAATTGATGCAGATGCAGATTCAGGTTTTAAGGCAAAGATTGTTATCTTTTTATGTTTGATTGCCTTGTACATATGTTGTATATTAGCTGTAAACTTTCATAATGAAATTGTCATGTTCGTATTTGTTT
The DNA here is from genome assembly GCA_023531435.1 of Papaver californicum. NCBI lineage: Eukaryota > Viridiplantae > Streptophyta > Magnoliopsida > Ranunculales > Papaveraceae > Papaver > Papaver californicum. Next base: position 885,606 of record JAJJMC010020037.1, read on the forward strand.
GGTAGTAGATCGGATGGAAGATCTCAATGTGAATTGGCTGATGTTAGGATTCTATTCTTGGCCTTCCGAAGGGAAGGTTTGGTGAAGCTACTTACTGTTCTACATTGTTTCTGGAGTAGCTATTTCATATTGTTTGAAAAATTGAAACATTATATGGTTCAGTTGGATTATTATTCTCCAGGTTTTATTTTTCTGTTTAGTAGGGTCAAACACCTTCTGAGACACAGAAAATGTGATGATCGCGCTCACTGTAGGAAGGTGTCAGTTCAAGATTGTTGCGAATCAGGTGTTTAGGGCTCTATCGCGAAGAAAGACTCTTTTAACTTTCTTATGTTTCCTTGCCATCTTCGTTGTTGTACATATCTGAAGAGTAGACTATTTTTAGGAGCTGAATTTGTGATTCTTCAATGTGATTATGACTCTTTAATGTTTGTGTAGACACAACTGAGTGGTGGAGGATCTTGTTGGACGATATGGGAGCTCATAAGAATAGTTCTTTCTCCACTCTTTATTTTGGTGTCATTTTGTGATGTATTGAGTAGTTCATTCGGATATTGAATAGATATTTGAATTTAGTTCAACACGGGTGTTCAGCAGGGTTTCAGATGACATGTAGCTGGAAAAGGTAAGGTTGTGGATCTGTAAAGAATTTTCACGATGAAAAGCAGGTGGTGGTTCAAGATTTGAAGCAGATTCAGGTTTTGGGACTGTTTATGGAACTGTGATCTTTTTTATGTTTCTTCTTTAGTGTTATATAAATGTATGAGCTGTACTATACAACTTTGATTCTCGGAGGATCTAAATTCCACGAGTTCGTGTGTATGTTTGTTCGCATCCATCTGGAGTTGCTGGATTACTAGAGGAGAGTTCAATGTGAACGGTCCATATAAGGTGTGTCCTCTTCTCCTTCTGAAGGAAAGGTTTGGTGTGGATACTTTCTGTTGTGCATTGTTTTTGGAGTAACTATTTGATTTATGGTTAAAATACTACTTTGAAGAAGATCTGAGTAACGTGAAGACTGAAGTTTTATCTGTCCGATGGGATTATTATTCTTCGTTTGAAGAATAAGTTCCTTACTTCTTACAAGTTGATGTCATAATTCTTAATTTAATCAACTTTATAATGTCTTGGGTAGTTTATTTAGTTGTCCAATAGATTTTTGTGTACTTTATATAGTTGAATAGGGGAAATTATTTATAAAATTCCCTTCCGTGTTCTTCTAATTTGTGAAGACATGGTATTTTAATGGCAAAGAGCTGCTTTCAATAATGTCTTCTGTCTAGTTATTTCTTTTTAATGTATCCATTTCAAATATATGATGTTTTTGTTGTACTTTGTATTTTAGGGGCTCATGGATTTCGGGGAACATTGGTGGTATTGTTGTTATTTTCGTTTGGTTTTTTGAAAAATGTTTATGGCTGGCATCCTCTTTTGGATTTTGGAATTATGTGTTAACATTATGGCTTGATTAAGGCATCTGGTTTGTGGTTAAGCAGAGATTATTTGATTGCTTATACAAAACTCAAACGGTCGTGCAAATCACGTACTGTATTCACCTCTTTTTTGCCCTTTTTAGTTTATTATGCAATTGACAAGCAAACCATTGCACCCTTTTCTATTTTGTCTTTCAGGTTTTGGAGTGTGCACAGTGGAAAACTTTCTACTTTGAGTTGGATGTTTAAGGGGTAGTTAGCTTCTCGAATTTCTCCCGTTACTTTTATGACATTTGTGTTCTCTTTGATATTGTTCTTATTGCCTCGGATTCAGCTGTTGGTTCGGTTATCTCCTCACATGTCTACTTGGTCGTTCCTACTTTTCTGGAGTTCGGGAAACTCCTCGTTAATATTTTCCAGGTATTCTTGGCCATATGTTTTCTCTTTCACCACTATCTTTCGTGTTCAATCTCCTACATTATGTTATTATAAGCGACCTTAGAATTCTTCTATATTTTTTCTTGACTCTGATTACCGTTGGTTTCTCATTAACTTCTGAGTTCTGAGTTTCTATGTAGATTTCAGGGGTTAAAGTCCTGCATCGTTCCCGATCGGATTATCCCTGTTTGAATTCTCTACTTCTTTGCTTTGAAAGGAAATTTTGGTTGCAATCTGTCTTTTGGCTCTTCTTTTGTTCATTATTGTAAGTAGTGATTTTTGTGGTTAAATTGCTGTTAGGATGCTTGTTGTCATCTATCTAGTGTGGTGTTTAGTGGTATGGTTTAATCTAAGGGAAGTTGAACACGCTAATCATGAAGCACGAGCTTGCTACTGTGTCATGTCCACGTAATTGATTCTAGTTCACGTAGTTGCCATGTCTGGTTTACTATTTGTTCTCTTATCTTGTGTTTTTCTTTTATTTAGGCTTTGTTGACATTCGTAGGAATGTCTGTTTGAGTTGCTGTGAAGGTTGTTTTAGCTGTGGCAGATGGGTGGTTTTGTATCGCAATACCTAGTTCAATTATTTCCTTCGATAAACAACACGGCTGTGTGTTTTCCAGTTAATCAAATTTGGATCTTCAGCTGATGTAATACGTAGTGCTTTATATTTCAGGAGAGCATCTGGGTTTAGAAAGGGAGCTTGGTCTTCTTCATGTTGGGTGAACTGGTTCTCGTACTGGGATTTAAACCAGCGATTGTATTTTTAGCTTTCTGTGAGGGAAAACGATTGCATTTTTTTTCCTTCTGTGCAGATTTATGGATGAGGCTAAGCTTTTCATTTTCCTTTTCAGGTTTCGGTATATGTAGAATAGTGTATGTTATTTTGATTAAGCCAAGGGGATGGTAGCTTTTGAGTTTTTTTACGCACACTTTACGATATTTGTGCATCCGGTGTCAACATTCTTCTCTTTCTCAAATTTGGTTCTCTCCTCACAGGTCTGCTTTTTTTTCATCCACTTTTTCTGTGGTCTGGGAGTTGCACTGTTAAAACCTTACAGGTTTCCTTGTCTCTTTTCTGTTCTTATGCATCGTGATGTATCTTCTATCTTCTCTTATTGTTTGAAGGCGCATAGGCAGTGTTTTGTATGTTCTATTTATTCTTGCTTCAATTAAATTCTCATCAAAAATTGATTTTTATGTAGATACCATGGGTACATATCCTCATCGTTCCCAACCGGACTTTCCCCGTTTGATTCTTGCTTCAATTAAATTCTCATCAACCGGACTTTCCTGTTGGAAGGAATTTTGTTTTCTTTTTGTGTTGGTTTCTTTTCATCCTTTTCCTCCCTAGTGATACAAATACATGACTATTTCTATTGTTTGTTTGCAATTAGGGTGTCTGCCTACGTCTTTAGAGGTTTCCAAAGATATAGTTTAATCTGAAGAAGGTCGGGCAAACTAAACATCAAGCATATGGTATGGCAGTCTGCTCTTTATCTCGGCTGTGATATAGGTCATCATTTAGTACCTAATAAAAATATATACTGTCCTACATTTTGCCTCTTCTTTGGTGGATGATGTTGTTATGTGTACTTAGAGTCTTAGGAGACGTTTTTGAGAAGATTTCAGTGTTATGGAGCATCTTTTGGACTCTAGCATTATATTTTTGTCTTTTGTGGATAAAAGTTTTAAGGGGTTAGATAAGTCTTCTTAAGGAGTTTTTGATTTTCTTCTGTATGTAAGATTTTGCAATTTTTTTTTTGGAATTTGGGACAGCGTTTGGGTTGCAAGCATGGTATGAGGTCACTTTATTTGTACTCTCTGGCAGAAGCAATAATCACTGTTCTTGGTACTTATTTTTTTGTAAGGATTCTCTTTCTTTTTTTTTGGGTGCTAATCTGCTGTATGGATTTTAGGTGATGTCATTTTTGGCTGATGTATGTTAGGCAAGTAAACCAATGAAATTTCGGATTTCTTTTCAGTTTTTGGAACATGCAGAGCAATATTTGTGCTTTTTGACTGGTTTGTTAATGGTGAAATTAATTTTTAAGTTCCTGTAGATACTTAATTTGACATCATTCATTATTGAGCTTATTTATTTTCAACCTTAAGGGGCTTACAAACTAGCCCTAAGTTCCATAGTCATCTAATATCATTCCGCGCGCAACCGATCAAAGGCTTTCTCGTTTGACTGTTCAATGTTGTTTTCTTCTTCTGCTGTTCAGTTTTTTTCCTCACAGCTCTACTTTGTCATTATATCCATTCACTGGGGTGTCCGGTAAATTATTTGGTTACATCTTTCAGGTTTTCTTGGTAATGTGTTCTATGTTTTCAGATACACTATGTTCTATTTGTCTTTCCATTTCTCTTTCAAGCTTTGGATGCTATGTTTTGTATTTTGTATTTATTCTTGTTGCTGCTGGTAACCCATTGACATTTGAGTTTTTATGTAAACACCAGGGTCGTTCCTGACCGAATTTTTTCTCTACCTCAGTTTTCAGTTTCTTGACTTTGAAGGGAAATTTTGGTTGCATTCTGCCTGTTGTCTCTTCTTGTGTCCCCTTTGCTGTTGTAAACAAGTGATGGCCTTCATGGTTTATTTGTTTTCAGGGTGCTTGCCTCCGTAGTGTGGTGTCTAAAGGAATGTTTGAATCTGAGGATAGTTGGACTAAATATTCACGAAATGCATGAGCATGCTATATTGGAACTTAATCTATTGTGCCATGCTCACTCATGTGATTCTAATACATGTTGCCAAGTCTCCAATTACCTATCCTCTGCCTTCTCCTTGGAGGAGCATTTTGTTCTCTTACCTTATGGCTTTCTTTTATTTAGGCTATGGTATGATGGCGTTCATAGGTTGGTTGGGGGGATGGTTCGATCTCATTGTAGGTGGAGGTCTTAGTGGTGGCAGACGTCCGATGATGGGTGGTTCTGTTTCTTAATATTAGTTTGGTTATTTTCTTTGATGAACACAGCTGTGTGTCTTTCAACTAGTCAAATTCAAATATTAGTCTGATGTATTACGTTGTTCTTTGGGTTTCAGGAGAGCATCTGGATTTCAGTTGGAGCTAGTTCACTATCGTAGTTGGATGGATTGGTTATCTTACAAGGTTGTAAACCAGCGACTATATTTTTAGCTTGTCTTTCAGGGAAAACGATCACATTGTATTCACCTGTCTTTGTATTTGGTGAAGAGTACGAACCAGGCAGGGGCTTTTCATTTTCCTCTTTCAGGAGTAACTTAATTTATTGTAATAGCTTTTTGTGCATTGAACTATTTGCTTTTTAGTCAACTTCTTCTCTGTCTCACAGTTGTTGTAATGGTTTTCCCCTCACAGGTTTGCTTGGTTCTTACATCCACTTTTTCAGTGGTCCGGAAAATTCACTGTTGAGTTCTTTCAGGTTCGCTTGGTCCTGCATCCTTTCTGATTTTTTGTTATGTATCATGCTCTGTATCATTCATCTCTTATTGTTTGTAGGTGTGGATACATTTCTCCGCATGTTCCTTTGTTCTTACTAAAATGAAATGCTCACTATAAAATTGTTTTTTATGTAGATGTTGCCATTGGTCTTTATCATTCCCAACTGGATTTTCCTTACTTAATTTCTCTATCTCGGATTCTGGATTCTTCATTGGAAGGAATCTTGTTTTCTATTTGTGTTTTTTTCTTCTAATCACTTTCCCTTAAATGCTTTTTTGATTGATGGCTTATTTCTTTGCTCTTAGGGTTTAGTCTGAGGATGGTTGGACAAACTAATCATAAAGCATGGTATGGCACTCAGCCCTTCATCCGTGGGTTAGACTTGAGTCATCATTTAGTGTCTGACAAGATTTCTTGCCAAGTTTTTTATTCACAATATTCTGCCTCTTCTTTGATGAAGTGTTCGTTCCCTTACCTTGTGGTTTTCTAATTAGGGCTTTGTAGGGGATCATTGAATGTTGCAAGGCTGCATCTGATTTGTCTTATTAGTCAGAAGTTTCTACTGGCATGATCTGGGTTATTTTGATCTGACACATTGTCTTCAATTTTTTATTGTGTCCTGTGTAGTTCAGGTTTCCTAATTGGTCAAGTTTCCATATTTATATGATTTGGTTATACTTACTTTAAATATCCAGTCATGCTTTGCTGGCATTTACTTTCTGTTGTAGGCCTGATCTGATGGGTGGTTTTTCCAACATTTATAAACTGTGACAGTCTTCTGATCTTCTTTGTCAAGAAAGCAATTGCCTCACCTCTTTCCTTTTCTTCTTTTTTTTTCTGTCTTTTTCAGCTGATTCTGTATCAAGCAAGAACACCATTGAACACTTCTAATTTCCTCTGTCAAGTTTTGTAATATGCAGAGTGGAACATATGCTATCCAACTTGTATGCCAATGGGGAAGTTTACTTGTCAAGTTTCTCTAGTTTCTTTTATGATATTTGTGTATTAGACTTATTGCGTCTTTGTCGGTATTGCTCTCTTGTGGTCAATTCAGTTGTTGATTTGCTTGTCCCCTTGGGTCTATTTGGTCACTACATCCAACTTTTTCAGGAGGTAGTGTAGTTTCTTGTCCTTACATTGTTGTTTGGCTTATTTTTATTGTAACTGTATAACCTGTGACAATCTTATATGTCAGGGTGACAGTCACATTATTCATTTCTTTGAACAGGAAAGTAGATTAATTTTCTTTCTATTTGTCTCCTGTTTTGATTGTCGTAGACTCATAATCTCCTGTTACTTATGGTTGATTAAATTCTCCCGCAGATGAGTGGTTCATCTTGGAGAGTGGCAGTTCGCTTGGAATTTGGGTTTGAGCTTTTCTGTTTGAATTCTCTACCTCTGGCTTCAATTTTTTTTCCTATTAATATTTATTTTGTTTTGGAGGGAGATTTTGGTTTAATAGTTTCTTGGCTGTTTGTCTTTTCTACTCACTGGTGATGTATGATTTGATTGCTGTAGGGGACTTGCCTAGTTACACAGTCTTACCCCTTCAATGCAGTGCTTAATGGTATGTTTATACTCGAGGAAGGTAAGCCGAACGGATCTTGAAACATTAGGTCATCATATTTAGAGTTCCAATAGATGTTGTTATGAAGTCTTTGGATCATTTTGTCTGCAGTGTTTGTTTCTCTTATCTTGGTAGAACGGTTGGGTACTAAATAATTTATTTACCAAACATCTCATCTTAGTTATGTCAGAACTGTCTGCATGGCTGACATGGTTTTATTCTTCTATTTAATGTGTTGTGATTCCTTCTTAATCTTTTGAATTCAAATATGTGTCTGATGTTACGGTCTGCTTTGGGTTTCAGGAGAAGTTATGGATTTCGAGGAAGATTCTTGAATTGTGTTGCTTTTGGATTTTAAAAATACTGTGTTGTTACTATTGCTGATGTAGGTTATGTGGTTTCACGAAGGTTTTGTTGGGCTTTTAGAGAATTCAATCAGTCTGGCAAATAAGTAGCTTTGTATTCACCTATTGCCTTTTTATCCTTTCCAGTTGATTCTGTAATTGGCATGCAAGTCATTGATTTTCCTTAATTTTCTATTTCAGGTTTCGGAGTATATATAGTAGAAAGTTTGCTGGGTTGAGTCGTATGGGGAAGTATAATTCTCAAAAATCTCCAGATACTTTATATTACATTTGTGTCTTGATTGATATTGTTCTCTTTCCCTTTTAAATTATGTACTCAAGTAATGGCTTTTATGGTGTGTTTGCTCTTAGGGTACCTGTCTCCATTTTGAGAGGTGTCCAAAGCTAGGGCTTTTTATTTGAGGAGGGACGGACAAACTAATCATGAGTCCTGCGATATGACATTCTGCTGTTTATCTGCTGGATTTGAGTATTCATTTAGTGTATAATACATGATGTTGCCAAGTCTTCGGTTCATAATCTTCTACCTCTTCTTTGGAGGGGGGTTATACTCTGTCGTCCTTTTTTTTCTTTTTTTTAAATCATGGCTTTGTTGGCGGTTGTGGAGTGGCTGGGGGTTATCTCTGATTTGATTGGCTATGGAATGGATATTATCTTAGCGCAGACAGGAGTTTTCACTGGCATAACTGAAGGATGTTTTTGATTTTGAGTAACTTTGTTGGATAGAGTTTTCCTTTTATGTTCTGTTCAGCTGTGGTTTCTTTATTGGTCAAAGTCAAATATTTGGTTCGATGTTGACTTTTGTGTTTCAGGAGACTTGTTTTTTGTCGGTATCATCTTTTGAGGTCTAGAATTATTTTTGTTTTCTTGTGGATACGGGTTCTCTAGGCTTTCAGATCAAGTAAGTATTCCACAGCAATGGATTTTCTTCGGTTCATAATTTTTTGTAGATGTTACATTTTCGGTCTACTTTTGAAATTCCAGGATAACGTTTGGATTTTGAGCAGGATGTAAAGTCATCTGCACTCTCTCACAGATGCAAGAATCACCATTGTCAGTACTTCTTGCTGGACTTCAGTGGAACTTTTGATAATGAAGCCATGTTCATGTACATTCAGTGCTTTCGTAATGATTTTTGTTACTTATGTCAGCCACTTGCTGCAAACAAGTGATGGTTCGTCGATTCTAATGGTTTCTGGGTACATGTCTTTGTGCAAATGCAGATTGACTACAAGATTTGATAGTCGAAACTTGCCTGTTTTAGGAAAAACTGGGACGCCGGAAGAAACAAGCAAGTTATTTCCCTTCACTACTGTCTGCGGTTGAGTCAAATGTACTCAACCGTACTCCCAGAGATATTGCCTGTATGTTACTCCGGATTACTTGCATTTTTCCTTCATGGAGGCCAAGATTGGATCTTAAGTCTTAATAGTAGCCAAAGCATTAAATTCCACAACATATCAAGAGGTGTCCTTTTTGTGTAATCTTTTTAAGTTTCATTTTTTGAGCATCTGTAGTATTTGATGGCAGTTTGTGGATATTGACTTGTTCTCTTTTTATTTATTTATCTAGTTTTAGCTCTAATCTGGTGTGGTCATGTCAGGTTATCGAGCTGGGGAATTTAAATTATGCCTCTACAAACTTTTCATTTTTAGCTTATTATATTGGGAAGGAGATGCTTTTCAATTTTCTGTCCTTTATTTTTGTTCAGATTTCTGCTTTGGTTTTCTATATTCCTTGCTTACATATGCATGCATGAGCATTCTTTGCTTTTTTTTTTTGCTCTGAAATGCTCGGGTAATCACTAGATCTCCCAAGTCTAATATAGTCAGTCCCCTCTGTCCAAAAGTTGGCTTGCAAATTCCCCCCATTTTAACGTAAGATCCCACCAAAAGGTGGCTTGTATGGTTGTACCTTCATTGGTCAATAAATGACTGGCTACCTGTTAGAATTACGTATCAAGTGCTAAAAGGAGAAATATGATTGGTTGAGTGATTGCTCGATCAACCTTGATAACGAGACTATTTTGCACCGTGTTGAGTGATTGCTCGATCAACCTTGATAACGAGACTATTTTGCAACGTGTTTAATTTCTTGTGAACACTAAATAACCAGTCGAATCCAAGTTTCTTGTAGAACCATTTGAATCCAAGCCATACATTAACTGGATTGGGTTGGTATTACTTGTTTTCATAGTATTTGACTGCGACTTTGACTGGATTTTGGCTAAAATCTTTTCCTCTTATATCCATTTTTTTCCCTCAGGACTAAAAATCAATAAATTCAAGTTCAAAATTCGAGGCACTATCCCAAGTGTGAAAATCAGTGAAAAATTGAGCTAATCCATGTCAAAAATCTTGAATGTTTGTATTAGTGGTATAAAATAACTGCATAGCCTTGTTACTTTGCCCCATCACTGTTAGCCGGTCTTGAAGAGAGACACAATATTCTAAGCTTAGACAAAAAGAACAAGTCATAAGTAAAAAGCACAGAATAAAAAACAATGCATGGACTACGCTACATTCAAGCATAACTTCAACCTTGAATATGAAAGAAGAACCATATAAGGTCTATAGAACTAAATATTTGGAGACTCATCCATGACTACTTAAAGAATAAACCTTACTTCCTACTTAAACTATAAACTACGTATATATTCTCACGATCCTTATTATATAGAGAGGTAAACTTATTAAATAAAGACACCTTTTGTTAGCAATTCTGATTTTTCCATTTGACAATGGAAGTAGTAGTTAGAATCCTTCTTATTCTTTTTCTCCTATCTTCATTTGAAGCTCTTTCTACCGCTGATTTCGAAAATGAAACCATTAATGCTATGATCAAACAAGTCTGCACTAATACCGTCAACACAGAATCATGTTACTCAAATTTCCAATCTGAATGTGCACGTATGGGGACATCTAAAACCCCTACTTCTATTCTGAATGCAGCACTTAGGGCAACAATGTTCGAAGCAGAACGTGCCATTACGCTTGTAACGAAATTCACTGCTTTATCATCAAACCCACGTGAGCAAATTGCAGTTGGAGATTGTGTCGAGCTTCTTGATTACTCTGTCGACGAATTAGGATGGTCAATGCAGGAAATGGAAAAAATTCGGAACAGTTCGATTGCAACTCACCACGAAGGAAATCTAAAAGCGTGGCTAAGTGCTGCCTTAAGTAATCAAGATACGTGTTTAGAAGGTTTTGAAGGCACATCAGGCCATATAGAGAGGTATATTAGAGGAAGTTTAAAACAGGTGACGCAACTAATTAGCAATGTTTTAGCTATGTACAATACATTACATAGTGTTCCAGCTAAACCACATTTAAATAGACCGACTACTCACGATCATACTACTTGGAACCGCCACAATTTGGATCCAGATTTTCCTACATGGGTTTCAGACAGAGACCGTGAAGCCATAGCTGCACATACTCAAAGCATGAATGCGGATGCAGTCGTGTCATTGGACGGAAGCGGGCAATTTCAATCAATCATGGAAGCAGTGAAC
>JAJJMC010020037.1:896363-953645 GCA_023531435.1 Papaver californicum
CATTGGACGGAAGCGGGCAATTTCAATCAATCATGGAAGCAGTGAACCAAGCTCCTAATTACAGCGAGAAAAGGTATGTGATATATGTAAAAAAGGGAGTGTACAACGAGAATGTAGAACTAAAGAAGAAAAAGACAAATATCATGTTGGTAGGGGATGGAATGGGTATTACAGTAATCTCTGCTAACCGTAATTTCTTGCAAGGGTGGACTACCTTCAGAACAGCAACATTCGGTAAGCTTACACTTCTTTTCCTCCTAAGGTACTGAAGATATGTTACGTGGTTTTCTCGCAATAATGAGTTTCTTTTTCATGTTCTCACTAGCTGTTTCGGGAAAGGGGTTCATAGCAAGAGACCTAACATTCCGGAACACAGCAGGTCCACAAAACCGTCAAGCCGTTGCCCTTAGAGTCGACTCCGATCAATCAGCGTTTTTCCAGTGCAGCATTGAAGGTTACCATGACACCTTATACGCTCATTCCCTCCGTCAGTTCTATCGTGAGTGCAGCATTTACGGAACAATAGATTTCATCTTTGGTAATGGGGCTGCTGTAATCCAAGGCTGCAAGATTTTCACCAGGCAACCATTACCCCAGCAAAAGGTCACAATAACAGCCCAAGGTCGAAAAGATCCGAACCAAAGCACTGGGTTTTCTATACAACGCAGCTACATTTATGCAACAGAACCAACCTATTTAGGCAGGCCATGGAAACAATTTTCGAGAACAGTTTACTTACAGACGTACATGAGTAATCAAGTTCAACCCAGAGGATGGCTTGAATGGTATGGAGATTTTGCTTTGAACACATTGTATTATGGGGAGTATATGAACTATGGACCTGGTTCATCTTTGTCTGGTCGGATTAAATGGCCCGGTTATCATGCTATACATGATGCTGTAACTGCTAATATCTTCACTGTTGGACGATTCATTGATGGTAAAGCTTGGTTACCATCTACTGGTGTCAAGTTTCAAGTCGGTCTTACAACTTAATTAATAAATTCATTCATAAAGTTAGATTTGCATCGATTTAATTATTTCGCAAATGTAACGCTGAAATTCAAACAGGTTGATTAAATGCCGTTTATATTTTACAATTGTTGTTTGTGAGTATGCTAGATCAAAAATGCTGATACAAAACTATAAACAGATGATTATCTCAGTTTGGTAAAAATCAGATTGGTCGGCGAAGCTTAAAATCTCAGTTACTCGAGTGATATATCGGAGAGTCGAACTTTTCCGGTGCAATTTTATTTCGCAAATTGCATATGAAAGTCAGGTCCTGACCAACTGGACTAACCCAAATATAAGCGGTCAATGATACGAAAAATCTCTGATGCACAAGCACATATCGAGTTTTGAAAGTAATAAAACTAGGCCTTAAAATACCCATAATATGATAAAGTCAAGTCTCAGCTTTGATATAGTCAACGAGCTTTTATTGCACATTTACTGATGGGAGACCATTTCCATTTCCTTCTCCTCAGTCTTCTTTCCTCTGCATCCTTAGTTATCAATTGCACATGTTGAGAAATCTCAAATTCTTCATCCTTGACTCTGAAGATGTACTCTACTCGATTATGACCGACAGTTTTCTGATTCCGAGTTGGTCTTTATGTGGTTTTATTACGTTTGTCGTCAGACCTTCGCTAACAGCTAAATCGTACACAACGCGATTAATGGGTCCGCAACGTGATCCCTGTGTCTGAAACCGATATATCATTTTGGTAGGTGCCAATATTTTCCAATAAAACGGAGTACTGGTTAGGCATTGCTGTAACCAGTAAGTGAAATGGCTACTGGCTCATCATGGAGAAAGGGAAATGTGCACCACTTGAGAAACTAAGGTTCAATACCACTGAATATTTCTTGTGTGGGGTAATATACAGGAGATAATAAGTGGTTGAAATTAACTGCTGCTAAGCCAAAAAATACTTATAATTTGACTAGAAAAATAAGTTTCAAAGAGCATCATCTTCTTCTACTCTTGATGATGCAGACTTATATCTAATTTAGTTACGATTATTTCACGCGTTCTTTCACAAATCATGAACATCTTTCGACTTCATTGTTCAATAAATGAGTCTAACACACTTCCAGAATTTCTTCATTCTACAATCAAACTAAAGCCTAGTCATGGCTTCTACATTCTCTTCTTCTTTTCTTTACACAACTCCTTGTTATATCACTCTCATTTTGGTCCTGTCATCTCTTTCTAGTGCTGCAAGCACCCCTTATTCAGTGGCGCCTACGACGCCTGTGGCAGCCGAAGTAGTTTGCAATGCAACTCTATACCCTAACTTTTGCAAATCCTTATTTCCACCAACAAGGAAATCAAATGTCTATGATTATTGTCGATTTTCCATACGTAAGTCTTTATTTGAAACAAAGAAGTTCATGGCTTCTGTCGATTCTCTTCTTATGCGCAGGACTACTTTGTCAAAAAATGTTGTTCAAGCTCTAGAAGATTGCCGACAACTTGAACAGCTAAATCTGGAATTCTTGTCAACTACTATTAGTAGTATTAATTCCACCAGATCACTCCCTACTATGGAGGCTGATGATATGCAAACCTTGCTTAGTGCCATACTAACAAATCAACAAACTTGTTACGAAGGCCTTCAAGAAACTGCATCTCCTAATATTGTCAAGGGTACCTTGTATGCACCTCTGTCAAATGAGAATAAGATATCTAGTGTATCTCTAGCTCTATATAATCGTGGATGGGTACATAATAAAAAGAGAGGAAAGATGCAGATTGGGAGGAAGCTTTTATTCTCTGACATGAAAATAGGTCGAGATGGTGGCTTGCAGTTAAAGATGTCGAGTCGAAACCAGGAGATCTTTGAGTCAGAAAGCAAAAGAAAGTTGCTCCAAACGGGTTCAGATAAAGTTGTAGTGCGAGATATGGTGGTAGTGAACCCAGATGGGAGTGGCAATTTCACCACCATAAATGAGGCAGTTGCTGCTGCACCAAACAGAACACGTATTGCAGATGGTTATTTCTTGATTTACATCAAATCCGGTGTTTACCAAGAATATGTTGACATTGTTAAGAACAAGAGAAATATTATGATGATAGGAGATGGTATAAATAAGACTATAATCACAGGAAATCGAAGCGTTGGCGGTGGCTCAACTACGTTCAGATCAGCAACCTTCAGTAATTCTAGCTAACTCATTGCATTATAGTATTAGATGTGATTCTTAATTAGTGTGCTCTAATTTCTTATATCCCCTGCATTCATCATGCACCAATATGCACATGACTTTATTTACTGCAGCTGTCGTCGGGGAAGGATTCGTCGGGATAAATATCACATTCCGTAATACAGCAGGACCAAGCATGAACCAAGCAGTGGCAGTACGAAGTGGAGCTGACTTCTCAACTTTCTACCAATGTAGTTTTGAGGCGTACCAGGATACCTTGTATACTCACTCCCTCAGACAATTCTACAGAGAGTGTGACATATACGGAACGGTCGATTTCATATTCGGTAATGCAGCAGTTGTTTTCCAAAAGTGCAATATCTATGCAAGGCTACCAAACCCAGGCCAGGCTAATATGGTAACAGCCCAAGGTAGAGCAGACCCAAACCAAAACACAGGAACCTCAATTCAGAATTGCACTATCTTAGCTTCCCCAGACTTGGCTTCGAGCAATGGCACTACTAGAACATACCTAGGAAGACCATGGAGAGAGTACTCGAGGACTATTTACAGTCAATCGTTCATTGGTAGTCTGATTCATCCTTCGGGTTGGGATCCATGGACTGGAGAATTCCTAGACACGTTATATTATGCAGAATTCAATAACAGGGGACCTGGATCAAACACAAGCAGCAGAATCCAATGGCCTGGTTATCGCACTATTGATCTCGTGAATGCAACTGCCTTCACGGTCTCGAGCTTCATACTAGGAGATGATTGGCTGCCTGCAACAGGAATTCCCTACAGAGGGGAATTACTATAAATCTTTTCGTGCTAATTCAAGATTATTAGCTTTCATGCAACAAAATTCTTGTATTTGAACTGTCACCTTTCTGAGTAACAAATAAATGTTCCAATATTATTACCTTTCTCGAATTCAAAGGTAAATCATACCTACTCCTTGAGTGCCTGTCGTCAATATAGATATGCAATGGGAAAATTGGCAAAGTACCCCAAAATCGGGGTGTCATTTGGGGAAATGTTCCAGTCCCAACAAAGAAAATGCATCATCATTAAGTTTTCCATCCAAAACCGGTCAAAATATCATACATGTGGGATTATACGGGTGAGAAAAGTCAGGCCCTTGAAACATATGTGTATATTGCACTCACACATATTAGTTAGACTACTGACACGAGTACTATGATTCAATGACTAAAAATGCATCACGTGGCTGGATTAAATATCATTTTTATCCTTGTTTTTTAAAAAGTTATCGACGTGTCGTATTTTATCTAGATTGTTCCACATGTCACTTGCAACCACCAACGGCGTGTATGATTAAAACCTGCGACGAAATGTTAAACCAATCGATTAAGAGTTTCTCATGTATATGAAAATAAATATCTAAATCCATACAGGATAGACATTTATTTTTTTTTAAATTCTTTTCAACCCCTTCTTAAATGATGATAGGTTTCATTTTTACTAGATATCTAGTAAACTTTTACTTAACTAAAATTAATTTTAATATATTAAATAACCAATTTTAACTCTAGTATTAAAAAACCTAGGAAACAGAGGGTAAGTGATGAAATTTTGGATAACTATTTTACAACGATCCTCTTTTTCTCCAAGAGAATATAAAATATTGTACTTCGACGCATATCTGTAACTTTGCATCAAAATATAAAATATTGTATTTCAACTTATATTCCGCAAGAGAATTAAGGATATGGTCTCTACAAATAACTACATGCGTTTTATATTGATCTCGTACTCTCTCTAATATTTACAATATTTATATCATATCGAACTAGTCTCAAATCGTATAATTCCCATAGTTGAATTCCTTCAACTTGTCTCGAATGTGCATCGATGTTCCAATAACATATATCCACTACGCTATATCAGGAAATTTACCACATTTATTTTTTGGATTTGCGACGTACATTGCAAACTTAGCAACTTTTATATATCTTGCGGATAAATAGATACATTGCTTTATTTAGGAATTAATTTCATAATAATTAAGCAACATATTTATAACGTTAATAACGTTAATATACGTTGTAAACTGTGGCATTAGTGTAAATTTAATTTTTATATTATGGATAATCATTTTTATTATCTAATTTTATGTCTTAGGAATTTATTTCCCTCCTAATTTTGAATCCTAAATTGTTTTCCCTCCCAAAATCTATCAGTCACATTACTTTCATAATTGAATTCCCTCCCAACATCGAATCCAGAATTCATTACCCTCCCAAAATTAACACTCACATTATTTCTTCACTTCATTTTTTTAATTTAAGTGTTGTAGGGCTTTGAACCCGTATATGCACGACCCAATTAATTAGTTAAGATTTTTTCTTATGTGAATATAATGAATACTGTAACCGTGTGATACATATGATTTACTATCAATAAGATCTGGTTGTTCTTTCTCCTGCCTTATCATACTATCAATAAGATATGTTTCTTCTTTCTCCTACCTATTTTTTTTCTTTCTTCGTCACCGTCTACATTACAGTTAAAATGGGAAAATTATTCTATACCTATTAATTCTCTTTATGGTAGAAAAAGACGTGAAAACACAACCTAAAAACCCAAGCTTTACAATCACTCAAACAATGATACCCTAAGAATTTTTTATTTTTTTTGTTGCTTTCATTTCCCGATCTCAAAGATCAATCATCAAACCTAAGAAGTGTTGTTCTTATCCTGGTCGTGGAGATGGTGGTGCAAAGAAATACTAAGGATTTGAATTATTGGGGGTTCTTCCATAGGAGTTGTGGGCGCAGTTACTTTTGCAGGAGTTCAATTTTATCATATCAATTTTGAGTCTGTGGCGAAGGATCGATCAAAATCAAAACTGGAATTCACCAATAGATAGCGATTCAAATAGATGGAAACAACTAGAAATGAAGATTTAATCATCAAAATACGTTGAGAAAGATAAGTTTAATCTATCGTAACTGTTTTAATTCAATTCCAACTACTAATTTATCGATTTGACAAAGAAAATTTCAAAAAAATTGTGAAAAAAATAAAACATTCTAGGGTTTTTGAAAACCCAATAATCTGATTTTTCATCTTAATTTTTGATCTGATTCTTAATCAGATTATAAATTTATAATCTCTAAATCTCAATCTAACTTTTGAAATGAAAAAATTTTCAAAGAAATTTTCAGAAAATTTTCTTAGTTCTTGATTGAAAATCAATCAATCTCTTTACCATTAATCTCGATTTCGGTTTTCAGATTTATATTCAGTGAATCAGCATCTCTATTACCCATCTATTTGATTTGAATTTCACTTAATTTGATTTTCAACCTGATTTGAACTCATCTCAAACGTTATCTGTTCTTGACAGATTGTTTTATATATTGGGTTTAGTTGTTTAAGAAACAACAACAAACATGATCTTTCATAGATAATTTGACACCATGATTTGAGTTTCAATACCGTTGTTTTCTTCATCTTCTACTCATTCAATACAATTGCGCACCAAACTTCTTTCTATTACTCTAGGTAATAAATCCATTCCAACTTTAATCAATAAGAGCAAACTCTTGTCTGATCAACTAGCTGCTGCTGGAGAGGTAATTTCTGACAAGGAACTTGTAGTTATTATTCTCAAGGATTTGAATGAAGAATACATCCCTTTTGCAACCTCAATGAGGCATATGAATCCACCTATTACCTGCATTGAGTTACACAACAACTTATTAAGTGAGGAAGCAGTTGTTCTTGAGAGATCTAAAGCACTCAAAGATGATATTAATGCTAAAGCTTTTCTGACTAACACAAATAAAGGCTCATACATGAATTCATACTCTAACTCAAGAGGTTTTTCTATAGGTCGTACCTATAGTGGTAACAGGTTTCCTAATCCAACTATTTTTCAAAGAAATTCATCTGGTAGAGGTTTTTCTTCTAGTGACAGACCTGTTAGTAAGATATGTAACTCTTCTAGTCATATTGCTACTACATATACTCAAAGACTAAATTTCTCCTATCAAGGAAAATCACCTCCAGCTAATCTCAGTGCTATGTTGGCTGCTGCTGACATATTTGATGATAAGGAATGGATTGCTGATAGTGGTGCTACCAATCATATTGCACCAGCTGCAAAGGTACTTCAGGAAGCTACACCTTATGATAGATCAGAAGTAATTCATGCTGCTAATGGTGAAGGTATGATTATTACTCATAAAGAAAATTCTAGTAGGCTTGTTAATGATCATTCCTTTGCTCTTAATGACATTCTCATAGTGCCCCAATCTTCTTACAACTTATTGTCCATCCATAAATTGACATCTGACAATAACTGCTCATTAACCCTTGATTCTCATGGTTTTTCTGTGAAGGATTAGACCTCTGAGGGAGGATTCTTTTCCAAGGTCCACATAGACATAGACTCTATCCCATCCCATTCAGCCCAACTCATGCTCTTGCCTCTACAATGAGTGACAATGTTCTTCTCCATAGAGGATTTGTTCATCCATCCTTTCAAACTATGCAAAGACTTTGTTCTTTGTTGCACTTATCCAATATAGTAAATAAACCTTTATTTTGTAATGATTGCAAGCTTTGTAGATGTCAAAAACTTCCCTTTTAATTATCTTGTACTGTTGCTCAACAACCTCTGGAGTTGTTGCACATAGATTTGTGGGGTCCTTGTCATGTTGCATCTTTGTATGCTAGCTTGTACTATGCTAATATTGTTGATGAATACACCAAATACTGCTGGATTCTTCCTTTGTCATCTAAATCTGAATTTAAGCATGCTTTTGTTTCCTTTGTCAATAAAATTGAGAATTTGTTGTCTCAATCTGTCATTACCATTATGACTGACAATGTTGGTGAATTTTTAAACTCATTCCTCCAAGAATATTGTGTTTCCAAGGGAATTACTCATGAGTTATCCTGTCCTCATACACCAGAGCAGAATGGTGTTGCAGAGGTAAAACACAAACATTTGTTGGGTGTCACAAGAACTCTTTTATCTCAGTCTGGTTTACCCAATGCATTTTGGGTTGAGGCTATTCAAACTGCTAACTATCTCTTTAACAGACTTCCCACCAGATCCATCAGTTACATTTTTCACTATCAGAAACTTTTTAATAAATCTCCAGATTAAGGTTTTTTAAAAGTTTTTGGTTGTGCCTGTTTTCCTTGGCTTCAGCCTTACACCTCAAAAAAACTAGAACCAAGAAACAAATATTGTGTTTTTCTTAGTTATAGTCTTCAGCACAAAGGTTACATGTGTTTAGATCCCAGTACTGGCACCGTTTATATTTCAAGACATGTTTCTTTTAATGAGAGCTTATTTCCATATAAATTGCTGATCTCTTCCAATGTTACTGAGTCTTCTGTTCCTTTGCTAACATCCACCTCTATTATTCCTCCTACTATAACTTCCATAGTTCCTTCTGTTACTAAGAATGATCATTGCATGACCACTAGAGGCAAATGGCATTAGAACACCTAAATCTTACTTTTTTTTTCCTGCTTATCCACTGGATGTTGCTCTTCTTGGCAAAGTTACCTCGGTTCCTACTTGTATTAGTGATGCCAATAAAGAGGAAGTTTGGATGGTTGCTTCTGCTAAGGAGTACAAGGATTTGGTTGATGCTGGCACATGGAATCTTGTTGATCCCACTGGGATTGACAACATTGTTATATGTAAATGGGCGTTAAGGATTAAGTATACTCCAGATGGATCTGTTGCCAGATATAAGGCAAGATTGGTTGCTAAGGGGTTTCACCAACAACATGGCATTGATTTTAAGGAAACCTTTAGCCTTGTAGCAAAACCAACAACTATTAGAGTTATTTTTGGCTATGGCAGTTCAATTTGACTGGAAAGTGCATCAACTTGATGTTAGTAATGCTTTTCTGCATGGTGATTTAAAAGAGCAGGTTTACATGGAACAACCACCAGGATTTATTGATAAATCCAAGCCTCTTCCTGTCTATCTTCTTCACAAGACTATTTATGGTCTCACACAGGCACCAAGGGCCTGATATGAAAAGTTAAGTATAGCTATGTTGTTTCTCAATTTTGTGAATTCAGCTGCTGACTCTTTTCTCTTCATTCATAAGGTTGGTACTCAAATCACTATACGTTGGTTTATGTTGATGATATTCTTCTTACTGGCAGTTGTCAAGATTTTCTTCTTTTAGTCATTTCTCACTTGCAAACTCAATTTCCTATCAAGGACATGGGATGTTTGTATTATTTTTTGGGTCTTGAGGTCAAGAGAAGTTCTGCTTCACTCTTTCTTACTCAAACTAAGTATGTTGTGGATTTGTTACTCAAACATCAAATGGAGGGTGCTAAGCCATGTCAAACTCCTATTGCTGTTCCTAAAGGTCTAAGTAAGGATTCTGGGGTCTTGTTGGAGAATCCTACTGAATACAGGTCTTTAGTAGGTGCTTTGCAGTATATCACTTGGACAAGACCTGATATCTCTTATGATCTTAATTTAGTCTGTCAATTTATGCACAATCCAAGAACTACTCATCTTGTTGCTGCTAAAAGGATCCTCAGATACATAAATGAACTATTAATTATGGTTTACATTTTACTAGAGGTTCCACTTCTTTGATGGGGTATGCTGATGCTGATTGGGCTGGCAATGTTGATAACAGAAGGTCCGCTGGTGGTTACTGTATCTTTTTGGGTTCCAATATTATCTCTTGGTCTTCCAAGAAACAGGCAATAGTGGCAAGATCCAACACAGATGCAGAATACAGAACTCTTGCTCACAGTGCTGCTGAAGTTGTTTGGATTTGTTATCTCCTCAAAGACCTTCATTTCTCTATTACAGGTATTCCAAGACTTGGGTGTGACAATATTGGCTCCATTAATATTGCTTCCAATCCTGTGATGCATTCCAGAATGAACATGTTCATATGGACTATCATTTCATTAGAGAACTTGTGCAATCTAGACCACTGGATGTCTTCTATGTTCATACTTTGGATCAATTGGCAAAAATATTCACCAAGGGTCTTCATGGTCCAAGGTTTATGATGCTTAGAGGAAAGCTCAATGTTGTTGCACCACCCTTGAGCTTGAAGGGGGGTAATGACACAAACTTAACTGTGCAACAGGCCAGTGTCAGTTAGTTCAGGTTTTGTTATGTGCACACAAGTGTTGTGTACGTATGTCAGTTAGGTTCTGTTATGTACACACAAGTGTTGTGTACGTGTGCTAGTTAGGTTCTGTTAATCTCTTCTTTAAATACAAAACTTAAACATTCATTTGTACTTGATGAGGCTCAACTTCTTGTTTTGAAATACAAGAGATTTTTCTCACCATTAATACAATGTATCAATACAACTAATCAAAAGCTCTTTTTATTTCATTCTCAGTTCCTATCATCCACATAACATTAAGTATTGGTGAATACTGTTGGATCAAAATGAAGCAAGAGTTGAACTCTCTAAGTGCAACAATGCATCTCAGAAGCAACTTTGAACATATGTTGAGTTGTCCTGCGAGTAGCACAAACAGTGCTGCAAAAGCCAAGGAGATGCAGCAGTTATGAACATCCTCCCTCAAATAGCTGCAAAAACCAAGGAGCTGCAACAATCATGAACATCCATGTACAACTATTGAATCGAATCAAAGATAAGTATTAGCTGTCTTCTTTAACTTTCATCTTGCAATGCTAACTTTAACTCAAACTGATGCATTAGGTTCATTTTAGAATGAATGTTTCAGATCCTATGAGCTTTAGCTTATTAAACATCTTATGCGACTGTTATTAATCATATTTATGGAAAACTGTTTATCAAATACTTCTTAAGGCATAACTGGTGCGTGTTGTTTGCGCACAAATTAATTAAGATATTTCCCACTAATACTAACAAGTAGTGTAGCGGTAGTAAGGATCGTTCCCACGAGGAGCTGTGAATTGTTATTTGGCTTTGAATTCTTATGTAACCAAGAGGGGGGTTGTAGTGAATAAAACTAAGTAAACTAATGAAATAAAATAAAAACAAAGTAAATAAAGATTGAGATCAAAGTGAGAAAATACTGATTAGAGGTTTCATCTTCCGTCACCAAACAAGCTCTTCAATCGATTAGAGATAACTAATGAAATTTTTAATAGTGGTAGAATAGGTTCGATTCTCGGACTTGTGAAGATTTAATTTCTAGACCTAATTTTCAATAACAGAAAATAAAGAGAATTAAAAAAATAAAATGGATGAAGAAAAACTAGGGCTTAAGATTCCACCATTAACCAATAATTCAGTGATAAATCTAACAATTCTTATATTCGATTTAATCTAAATATTCCAAAGATAGGTTTTTGAAAGAATAATTGTAAATCGTAAGCATGAGAAATCAAAAAACAGTAAACCCAGCATGACTCATCAAAAGAAAACACAATTATTTAAGAGAAACCATTTTTTTTCATTTTAATTCAAGCAATTAATAATACAAGAATTGTAGAATAAATATAATTAAAATATAAGTTACCACAATCATTGGATGAACAGTTTCCTCCGTCACCCCAGTGATGGTGATTAGCTCATTGTAATGGAAACACACTCAAAATAGATTTTCATTGCTCAAAAGGTGCTTACAATGGTGAAAAAGAAGTAACACAGAATTTTTGAGACGCTTATAAGCGTTACAGTGGCGTATTCTCCGCGTTACAGAAGAGAGAACAGAACACGGGAAAAAGAACGGACTATTGTTACTGTAAAAATACGACTGCTTCAGCAACTCTATCAGCGATGTTTCTGACCTGCCTTATGTTCTTCATTTTCTCTTTCAGCAGCATTATTTTTTTTCTTCCTGTGTTGATTCTGTCGATATCTGGTTTCTCCTCAGCGTAATCTGAGCTATCCCCAATCATCTCTAACCCCCTTTATGACTCGAACATCTCCTATTTAAACACCTCAGAGCATCAAATCTTCAATAAATCTTCATTAGCAGCAAAATACTCGATGATTATTTTCTCATAACTTCACTTGATCTGATTTGCTAATTTGTATTAATTTTGCGTATATTTTGATTCTGTGAAGATCACTCTTGATAATACCAATATATTCTCTGCTTTATATCTCAAAGATCACGTATAAAATCTTCTTAAACTCGAACACAGAGATTCGCGGAAGAAGAGATAGTTTCCCGCCTATTTTTTTGATTTGAAATAGGTGGGTGCCCGTAATCCAAGGCATGGGTGGCTTTATAACTTTTTATGGGTGCCTTTAGTAGTTTTTTGAGCCAATTTTTGCAACAATGTTTATTTTCCAAAAATACCTACAAATACATAAAAACACAATATTAGTACAAAATGAGTTCCAACACTATAAAAGTTGAGAGCAATTTAGACACATAAATGAGTCTATCAAATACCCCCAAACTTATTATTTGCTAGTCCTCGAGCAAATCTAATCTAAAAAATCCTAACTCACTTTCGCAGGCATCGCGATTGCACTTAGCGTGTGCAATAAGCCTTAGGTGTCCCTATCAGACGAGTTTTGTCTCGTGAGGGTTTACAAGAGGTGTACCCACAAAACCTATACTCCAAATTCTAGCTACTTGTGAACGATTAGTGGTAAGCACTAAACAAGCTAGTTAGTTGGCTACAAAATTCTTTGTCTGTGTGAATCATTACCCTATATGAGTCCAATTGCTGTACACGAGTTTTCACTCACCGTACTAAAATTCATACCAGAATCCAAAACTCTACTTAAATAGTTGTTCATCCACGATACTCAGAATCTATCAAAGTACAATTACATGAAAAGATTTAGAAGATGGATATTGACAAAATGAAGTTTGCATGTGTTGACTAAGGTGAAGGGTGTTTCCCATATCTGTCTGAAGGTCAGTGCCAGGATGAATGGATTAAGATACACTCCCACTAGTCTTATTCCTTAAACTAATTTTTGACTCAGCTGGTATATACAAGGATCCCAACGGTCGATTTATTGAAAATATTTTAAATGTATTGACAACATACATGATAGTTCTCATGGATCCTGCATTCCACGCTTGCTTAGGCGACGAAGACAGGGAGAACACACATGTATTGCTATCAAAGCGTCAATCATTTTTTTTTTTGAATAATGGTCTAACTAATACAATAATGGGGCTTGATCTCAAACACTTCATCCTGGCAGTGATAACAATTGATACTGGTGCCCCACCAAATCACTTAGAGAAGAAACACAAAAAATGCAAAAATAAAAACAGAAGGTGATATGGTCAAGATAGATTCCGAGATATGGTGACAACTATCATGTTATTTCTAACACCTGAGCTAGGAATCCTTTTACGAATAGACCATTTAGTTGGGCACACCAATTCCTATAGAAAAAAGGCTAAGTTTCCATCTACCTAGAATGGTTAGTGTCACCCTGAATTGTTCACAAGTTTCTAAAATTTGGAGTTTTATTATTTCAACTAAAAGTTTCTCCCATACCCCCAAACTTAAACCTAACACTGTCCTTAATGTTTCAAATTAAAGTGCAATACCAAAAATAAAGGTAACTAGAGGAATAAAAAGGTAAGTCAGAAAGATAATACCTGGGTGAAGCGTAACAATCCTTCTTTGGAGAATAAGACAGAAAAATAAAAACAAAAACCTACAAAAACTTACTAATGTATAATAACATCCTTGATGGTCAATCAAGGTAAGCAGGGTCCTCTAGAGGGACCTCCTCAATATCACCTGTAGGAAAAGGCTCTAAAAAGGGTTTCAATCTCTGACCGTTAACCTTTGAAGAACAACTAACATCCAGTGTCTCAATCTCAATAACACCATGAGGATAAACAATGCGAACTATAAAAGGACCCGTCCACCGAGAGCGTAACTTCCCGGGTAATAGATGCAAACGGGTATCATACAGAAGAACTTTTTGAACCAGAGAAAATGACTTTCTTAAAATATTTCTATCATGCACAAGTTTAATTTTGTTCTTATACTCCTTAGCACTATCGTATGCATCTCTACGAATCTCGTCCAACTCATTGAGCTGGAGATTCCTGTGAGCTCCTGCCTTGTCAAGCGAAAAATTAAGTTGCTTTACAGCCCAATATGCTCTATGCTCTATCTCGACAGGTAGGTGACATCCTTTGCCAAAAACTAGACGGTAAGGTGACATTCCAATTGGGGTCTTAAACGCAGTATGGTAAGCCCATAAGGCATCAGTAAGCCTCAATGACCAGTCATTCCGATTAAGATTAACTGTTTTCTGTAAAATACGTTATATCTCCCTGTTGGAAACCTCTACTTGACCACTAGTTTGTGGGTGATATGGGGTAGCTACTTGATGTGATTTTAGAAAGTGGTAAATAAAGGTTCGATTCTCGAACTTGTGAAGGTAATGATTTTAGAAAATAATGATTCTAATTAACTCTATAAAATTTCAGGAGTAAGAAAAAGACTAAATAACCTAAAGATGATTTTTGAATAATTTTAAACGTACCAGGAATCAGGAATCAGGCAAATCTAACAACCTATGTGATTAATCAGATAATTCTTTTTAAATTAATTAAAGCACAAATAATTGCCAAAGTTGGTTTTGTTATGCTAACAAACAGAGGTAAATCACAAGCATGGACTATCAAAATTAATTAACTAAGCATAATCCATCAAGCAAAAGCACAACTGTTGAAAGAAAACCGTTTTTACTATTCAAAACTATGCAATTTTAATGATAAAAGAATTATAAATAATTATTAGAAAATAATTAAATCACATAAAATTGAGAAAATTACCTTATCCATCATCCCAGTAAATAGACTTAGCTCATGGTGAAGAAAACTTGCTCAAAAGATCTTTTCATTGCTCAAAAAGTTGATTACAAGGTGAAATAATAGTGCAACAGCTGAACAGATACGTTTATAAATGTTGCAAGAGAGGGTTCAGCTGTAACAGAAAATATTCTAAGCAACAAAGATTTGAAAGAATAGGCAACAGGAGCAGAATGTAACACTGGATATGCAACGTATATAGATGTTACAAGATCGTCTTCTTCAGCAGCGATGGGATGAAGAACACGCCGGCCGGTGCAGCAGGAGTGACCGGCGATCACCGGAAGTGACCGGAAATTGACGGAATCGATCTCTAGGCTTTTTCTCCTCTTTTTCTTGGCTTCTCTTGGTTTATATAGGTTTTAGAAACCCTAGGGAGAGTTCTAAACCTAATAGAATTCTCCAAAACACTCTAGAATCTTCCCAAATCCGAATCAAAGAGTGATTCCTTTTTCCGGCCAAAATCACATTCCCGAGCAGATTTCTCGGCATTCTTTGCTATCTATTCACGTGTTATGACTTTTATGAGATATCTTCTAGCGTGTGGGATGATTTGGAGCCGAAAACAACTCGAAAATTGATTCAACAGTGTACACAGCAGCTTCTCCGACGATCCCGATGAGTCAGCCCGATCCAACCGAGTTGACCCGCTGAGTTGGCCCGATCCAGCTCAGCCCGATCCAAGGGTGCCCCAATCCAAAGTGTGGGTGCCTTGATCCATTTTCCCGGGTGCCTTTAACACTTTTTGAGCCAATTTTTCCACAAATCTTTATTCTTCTAATGTACCTACAAAAGCATAAAAACACGTAATAGACACAAAATCGAATACTAACTCACTAGAAATTAAGGTGCAATTTAGACACTAAAATGTGTCTATCACTACTTTGTGGGTAATACCATATTTCTTCATCAAAAGCCTAAATGGTCGATTACAAAAGTGCGACCCTCCATCACTAATTATAGCCCGCGGTGTACCAAAACGTGCAAATATGTTATCATTCAAAAACTGGACCACAACCTTGTGGTCATTTGTTCTACACGAAACCGCCTCAACCCACTTAGACACATAGTCTACAGCGACAAGGATGTAAAAATAACCAAAATAATTAGGAAAAGGACCCATAAAATCAATGCCCCACATATCAAAGACCTCAACAACTAGAATAGGGTTCAAAGGCATCATATTTCTACGGGAAATGGTTCCTAACTTCTGGCAACGCTCACAAGTAACACATTAATGGTGGGTGTCTTTGAACAACGAAGGCCAATAGAATCCACACCGCAATATCTTAGCACCGGTCTTCTTAGTACTAAAATATCCCTCACAAGCATGATCATGACAAAAGGAAATAATACTGGACTGGTCAATCTCAGGTATACATCTCCTAATAATCTGGTCTGGACAATACTTAAACAAATAAGGATCATCCCAAAAGAAATGCTTAACCTCGGCTAAAAACCTAGAACGATCTTGTTTACCCCAATGTTGGGGCATTCGACCAGTAACAAGATAGTTCACTATATTCGCATACCAAGGTAATTGGGAAACAAGGAAAAGTTGTTCATCAGGAAAACTATCCCTCACATGAGGGGAATCATCAGGGAAATCAAAGACAAGCCTAGACAAGTGGTCTGCTACTATATTTTCAGCACCCTTTTTATCTCTAATTTCTAGAGAAAACTCTTTCACCAAAAGGATCCATCTAATAAATCTAGGTTTAGTATCCTTCTTGGACAGAACATACTTCAAAGCAGCATGATCAGTAAAGACTATGACCTTAGAACCTAAGAGATAGGATCTAAACTTGTCTAAGGCGAAAACAATGGCTAACAATTCCTTTTATGTGGTGGTGTAGTTTAGTTGGGCATCATTCAGAGTTTTGCTAGCATAGTAAATCACATGAAGTAATTTGTTTTCTCGTTGACTTAACACAACACCAATAGCATAATCTGAAGCATCACACATGATTTCAAAGGGTAGGTTCTAGTTAGGTGCCTGGACTATGGGGGCGGTAGTGAATAAAGTTTTAAGCTTCTCAAAAGCTTCTAAACAAGCATCATCAAAGACAAACTTAACATCTTTTGCAAGCAAATTGCAAAGAGGTCTAGAAATCAAGCTAAAATCCTTAATGAATCTACTATAAAAACCTGCATGCCCTAAAAATGACCTAATATCTCTTACGGTTTTGGGAACCTGTAAATTCTTAATAAGGTCAACTTTGGATTTGTCTACCTCTATGCCCTTAGACGATACGATATGCCCTAATACAATTCCTGATCGAACCATGAAATGATATTTTTCCCAATTAAGCACTAAATTTTTTTCCTTACACCTAGTCAACAATAATGTCAAATGAAGCAAGCACTCATCGAAAGATGAACCAAACACAGAAAAATCATCCATAAAGACCTCTAAAAACCGTTCTACCATGTCAGGAAATATACTCATCATGCAACGCTGAAAAATAGCGGGTGCATTACACAACCCGAAAGGCATGCGTCTATACGCAAAGGTACCAAAGGGACAGGTAAAAGTAGTTTTCTCTTGGTCTTCTGGGGCAATAGCAATCTGATTATAACCAGAGTAGCCATCTAACAAGCAATAATGACTATGTCCAGATAATCGCTCTAGCATTTGTTCGATGAAAGGAAGGGGAAAGTGGTCCTTCCCTGTGACCTTGTTCAATTTTCTATAGTCAATACAAACACGCCACCCATGGTCACTCGGGTTGGGATTAATTCATTGTTTTCATTCTGGACTACAGTGATACCTGATTTTTTGGCAACAACCTGAACGGGGCTGACCCACTTAAAATCTGAAATGGGGTAGATAATACCCACATCTAACAACTTAAGCACCTCAGTTCAAACTACTTCTTTCATGTTAGGGTTCAATCGACGTTGCATCTCCCTAGAAGGTTTGGTGTCATCCTCTAAATGAATCTGATGCATACAAACAGTAGGACTTATACCCTTAATGTCTGCTAAGGTCCACCCTAAAGCTTCCTTGTTGTCTTGAAGTATGGTCACTAGCCTACTTTCCTGATTACTATCTAAGTCGGATGCTACAATTATAAGTAAAGTCTCGGATGGGCCTAAAAAAAAATATTTCAGAGTGTCTGGTAATGGTTTGAGGTCCAACTTAGGAGGCTCTTCTAAAGAAGGAATTAAGGTAGAACTAGAAACTGGTAGTGGTTCGAACTTAGATTTCTATCTATTAGTATCTAACACCGGGGTAGAGTCTAACAGAGTATTCACTTGATCAATGGTGCTAACATCTTCAAAGCCAAAATGGGTTAAACAATTCTCTAGTGTATCTTCAGATAAGATGTTTGGTAATGACACCTGAACTAATGTTTCTATCATGTTCACCTCTTCAATGCTCGGGTCATCTAATTCAGGTGGTTGCTTACTAATATTGAAAATATTTAGCTCAATAGTCATATTACCAAAAGATAAGTTCATAATACCATTTCGACAGTTAATGATCGCATTAGATGTAACTTAAATCGAGCGACCTAATATCACAGGTATCTGGTTTTCTGGGTCAGGAACAGGTTGGGTATCTAGGATAACAAAATCCACAGGATAAATAAACCTATCGACCTCAATAAGAACATCTTCGACAATACCACGAGGAATTTTAACAGACCTATCAGCTAACTGAAGTGTTATCTGGGTAGGTTTTATGCCAGCAAGTCCTAGATGGAGGTACACATGATATGGAAGTAAGTTCACACTAGCTCCTAAGTCAAGTAACGCTTTCTCCACATTGTATTTTCCTATGGTACAAGAAATGATAGGGGAACCTGGGTCTTTGTACTTAGGAGTTGTGTTGTTCTGGATAATTGAACTCACATGAATAACTATAAAGTCTTTTTTCTGTACACTAAGCTTTCGCTTTCGCGTACAAAGATCCTTAATGAACTTGGCATAAGTAGGAATCTGCCTAATTGCATCTAATAAAGGAAGATTAATGTTAACTTGCTTAAAAATCTCCAACATATCATTAAATTTGGATTCCTTCCTAGTTGGTACTAGAAGTTGTGGTAATGGTGCTTTGGGCACGAAATCGGGCTCAGCGGGAACTGCATTGGACTTTTAGAGACTTTATCAGTCTCTTCAACTATAGGCTCAGAAGGGTGAACTACAACATGTTCACTATCGGGTAAGGTTACCTTATTGTCTACCACTCTACCACTCCTAAGGGTTTTAATTGAATTCACATGGTCAGAAGATAACTCATGAACTCCTCTAGGGTTGGGTTGTGGTTGACTAGGGAACTTGCCTTTTTCTCTCAAAGACTCACTCAATTGACTAAAATGGGTTCGTAAATCGTAAATAGCCTGAGAGTTAGCTTGGATCATCTTTTTATTGTCTTCTAAATTTTGTTCAACGTATTGCTGAAACTTAGCAGTGTTATGAGATAAAAAGGTGATAGACTCTTCTAAACTCATGATCTTCTTATCTGAAGGGATTTGAAATTGTGCTAGTCTAGAAGTATTCTTAGTATAACCAAAACCTGGGGGAACCTAGGGGTTACTAGACTGACCTTGACTTTGGCCCTTAGACCAAGAAAAATTTGGATGGTTTCTCCAACCAGGGTTATAGGTTTCTGAATATGGATCAAACTTCTGACGATTATCATATCTACTGTTATTACAAAGAGCATGGGATTGCTCTTCAACAACCTGTTCTTCCCAATATGACTTGGGCTCTATTCCACGACTAGATTGACTTAATTCTAAGGCTTCTAACCTTTTTGCTATATCAACAATTTTTTGGCATATGATTCAAGAGTTCCATCTACCCTATTGACATTACCTATGTTCAGTAGATTTTTTTTCTGGGGTTCCTTACTACATTCCCATTGATGGGTCTTTTCGGCAATTTCATACAGAAATGTCTTTGCCTCATCAACATTTTTACTGTCAAAACTCTCTGTACACAATGACTCAACCAAGGTCGTTGTTGGATAATTTAGCCCTTCATAAAGGATCTGGACTAGTCTAGAATCATCTGAACCGTGTTTTTTCTACTAAATCGTTGAACCTTTCCAAATACCTATACAAAGATTCTCCTTCTTGCTGCCTAAATATGGAGATTTGTTTCCTAAGATATGATATCTTGTGCCTAGGGAGAAATTTAGATAAAAAGGCAGTGGTAAGTTCTTCATATGTCTCGATGGATTCAGATGGCAAACTATACAACCAAGATTTGGCTCTGTCTCTCAGGGAAAAAGGAAATAACCTAAGTTTCAAATCTTCATCAGACATGTTGTGAATTTTTAGGGTACTACATATTTCTTCAAATTCCCTAATGTGAAAGTAAGAGTTTTCATTTTCTTTCCCTAAGAAGAGTGGGAGCATCTGTATGATCCCAGGTTTCAACTCATAGTTTTCTTGAGTTTCAGCTAACTTGATACATGATGGATTCAACAAAGCTTTCAAGGTTGTCATTTCTGGCACAACTAAAAAATTAGGAATGACTTTCTCACTGAGTGACAAATTCTCAAAACTAAAGTTTCGGCTCTCAAAAGAAGGGTTTCCTAAATTCTCAATTTCAGAGGCAGAGTTTCTACTTCCGTCACTGATCAAACGACCAATAGAATCTCTTCTCCAAGCACGCACACTGGGCATGCAATAACTCCAAACACAAACAAGGCCGACTCAACCAAATCAAACCTATTGAATCTAGCAAACAAAAAGCATGATGGCTCCACTTAGATTGTTTCTAGACCAGATTTTATTATTCCAAAAAGGCAATTAGTTACAGTTTTAGCGAATCCCTCAGAATGATCCGAATTAGATTAAGTCGATTAGAAGCAGGATAAGATCTAAGGAGCTTCGATAAACCTGCTTCTTTGGCAACTTTTCCCTGGGTTACAAGGCGACTCTATCAACTTAAAATAAATCTTCCTGAACTTTAAGTTAAGCTAACAAAGTAACCAATACAATCCTTTTGAATGATTTTCCAATAAGCTCGATACCCTATTGGACTTTTTCTAGTCAAATTTTAGGCTTAGGTCCGTGTTAGGTAACGTGTTCCTAAGGCGGGCAGAAAGGATACGGTGATGAAATCCGAACCCTTATCTTATATGGGCAGTTTCTGCCCTTTACTAGAAAATAAATTCCGTATTCAAGTCCTCAACATATATGCATACGAAGGAATACAGAAAACCCACTTGTAGGGGATTCGTGGGTTGATCGAGTCTTACCTCCCTTACCATTCGGGGGATGAATCGGTTGTAGTCGACTCGGGCCACCGACTCCTGTTTCAGTGTGCGAACCCGATGGGCCGATAAAATATCGTAATTGTCGTCCTTCCCTGTAGCAGTTTATATTCAAATTACCCTTCCGTAGGGTTTAAAAATAATAAAATGTCCAAAGTCCAAAATAAAGTCCAAAAATTGTCCAAAATAAAAGAAAAATTACAGAAATAATAAAAATTCCTAATACAATTTTCTAAACAAACAAAATTCTAAAGAAAATAAATATAATTAATAAAATCTAAAAGTAAAAGTATTTGTCTTCTTCTCCGTTTTTTTAAGCTTTAACTTTTAACTCCAAGTCCTTAAATTTAACTTCAAGTCTTTAATCACCAAGGTCTTTGGCTTTATGTCCTTTCAATCCAAGATCCAAACCTGTAGCAAAAAGAGAAATACCCAAAGAAACGTAAAATAGAACAAAGTAAAAATAATACTAAAAATAAAATAAAAACCTAAAATAAATCTAAAACTCTAAACCTAAAAACAAGTCCCCGTCGGCGCCGCCAAAAATTGATGTAATTTTTAATAATGGTAAAATAGGTTCGATTCTCGGACTTGTGAAGATTTAATTTCTAGACCTAATTTTTAATAACAGAAAATAAAGAGAATTAAAACAATTTGAAAAACTAGGGCTTAAGATTCCACCATTAACCAATAATTCAGTGATAACATCTAACAATTCTTATATTCAATTTAATCTAAATATTCCAACGATAGGTTTTTGAAAGAATAATTGTAAATCGTAAACATGAGAAATCAAAAGCAGTAAACCCAGCATGACTCATCAAAAGGAAACACAATTATTTAAGAGAAACCATTTTTTCCATTTTAATTCAAGCAATTAATAATAAGAATTTTAGAATAAATATAATTAAAATATAAGTTACCACAATTACTTTCAGTTAGTTAGAGTCACTATATAAACAAAAAGTACATCTATCTAAATCAATAGTCAACATCGTTAAGAACTATCTAAATCAATAGTTAACGTTCTTGGCACTCGAGTTGTACTGCGAGAATTTTCTTGAGTTGCAGAGGGTATCTTTTACTTCGAGTAGCTAAGACTCAAAAGAAGCGAAAAATAAAAGACGCTAGTTAATGACCTCACTTATCACGGACGCTATCTCTAAAAATGCTCTCGCTACTCCCAGAAATTGAACAGTTTCCTCCGTCGCCCCAGTGATGGTGATTAGCTCATTGTAATGGAAACATACTCAAAATAGATTTTCATTGCTCAAAAGGTGCTTACAATGGTGAAAAAGAAGTAACACAGAATTTTTGAGACGCTTATAAGTGTTACACTGGCGTATTCTCTGCGTTACAGAAGAGAGAACAGAACATGGGAAAAAGAACGGACTATTGTTGCTGTAAAAATACGACTGCTTCAGCAACGTTTCTGACCTGCCTTATGTTCTTCGTTTTCTCTTTCAGCAGCAGAAATTTTTTTCTTCCTGTGTTGATTATGTCGATCTCTGGCTTCTCCTCCACGTACTCTGAGCTATCCCCAATCCTCTCTAACCCCCTTTATGACTCGAACATCTCCTATTTAAACACCTTAGAGCATCAAATCTTCAACAAATCTTCATTAACAGCAAAATACTTGGTGATTATTTTCTCATAACTTCACGTGATCTGATTTGCTAATTTGTCTTGATTTTGCGTATATTTTGATTCTGTGAAGATCACTCTTTATAATACCAATATATTCTCTGTTTTAAATCTCAAAGATCACGTATAAAATCTTCATAAACTCGAACACAGAGATTCACGGAAGAAGAGATAGTTTCCCACCTATTTTTTTGATTTAAAATAGGTGGGTGCTCGTAATTCAAGGCATGGGTTCCTTTGTAACTTTTTATGGGTGCCTTCAGTAGTTTTTCGAGCCAATTTTTCCAACAATGTTTATTTTCCAAAAATACCTACAAATACATAAAAACACAATATTAGTACAAAATGAGTTCCAACACTATAAAAGTTGAGAGCAATTTAGACACATAAATGAGTCTATCAATAACGTTCAATCCTTCTAGTACCAATAACCCTAAAGCATCCTATCGCAGGCTTACTCCGACAAAACTCCTTGTATCATCAAAGGCGCAAGAGTCACTCTTTGAATCCTTTTCACCGAATAACTTGGCGCAAGAGCCACTCAAGTTTAACCCAATGAAAACAATGGTCTTTATGAGTTGAGGTTATTCTAAGCAATCCGGCGCAAGAGCCACACATATTTAACCTAGGTTAAGCTTTTACACATAATCGTATGGCAACATCCCGTCGTTAACAACTATGTTGTGCTACTTGTGATTAGAGTTCTTCGATAATTCCAGATCTCAAACCATAGTCTAGATTTAGATATGAACACAAGACCATTCAATTTGCAACTTGAACGAGCAAGTATTCAATCATACATGGTGATATAAACAGTAGAACATAAACGATAAAAGAGATCATTAACATTAAAACTAACCAGCCAGATTGATTTACATGTCTAGGACTTCCAACTATATCCCCAACCAGTAGGACAAAGTTACCTACTCATGGATTTACTAAAACCCATGAAAAATATACAAAGAATAAGAATGGTTTCCCCCTAAGGGGAAAACCCTAGGTTTTTGATGTATAATATAAGAGGTATGTAGATGTTAAAGATGTTTTTGATTTCAAAGATGTAAAAGATGTCTTGTTTGTGCCTTAGGTGTCTTCTTTTATAGCCTTCAATGCTTGTCCCTCAAGTATCCTCTTCTTCTCGGGTTTAGAAGTATTCTTATCATATCTAGGTGTTAGAGTCCTAATGGGACCATCATACCTTGATTTGGAAGTCAAAAACGTGTCTTAGAAGTGCCTCCCGTCGAGCCACAATCGGTAGGAAAAACCTCTATGTAACTACCGATTATTAGTATACAGGAGAATTGTATTTTGAGCCCTTATAATCGGTAGGTTATAAACTCCCGATTGTGTTGCTGAGTGTTTCATTATTTTCTTTCGACTATTTTGCTCATAACTTCCTCATACGAACTCCAAATGACCTTATTCTTTTTGCGTTGGCTTCTTCTTATCGTTCTCTTCAAAATAATATTAAGAACTCCTGGATTTGCATGAGTGGAATTCGGTATTTGGCCCTTCTCCATTGGCAGAACTTAACTTCCTTGTTCATTTCGTGTCGTAATGAACTCCTTTCTTCTTGTTTGGTTGAATACACTTCAAAACTCCTAAGAAACTCATAAACAAAAAAAATCAAAGCATAATGATATGAAAACTAACAAGAAATCAGTGAATTAGAGTATCCAAATAGTGCAAATAATGCACCTATCAATAACCTCGTGTTGTAGCTAAATTTCTGAACATTTAAGCGCATATTATTGCAAGCACTAATATAACCTGCAACACAAGCAATTTTGAGCGGCCTTGAATGGCTGTTGACTTGCAGGCTGCATAAGAAGATAAGGATAGAAATCCTGATAGTATTGGACATTTATGGACGATTATGGACTTGCAAACAACAAAAGAAGATAAATGCATCATTATTCTTGCTTAAATTGA
The DNA here is from genome assembly GCA_023531435.1 of Papaver californicum. Lineage (NCBI taxonomy): Eukaryota > Viridiplantae > Streptophyta > Magnoliopsida > Ranunculales > Papaveraceae > Papaver > Papaver californicum. The sequence continues at coordinate 921,116 of JAJJMC010020037.1, forward strand.
ACTGTTAATGCTTGTATGACAACTTTAGGTCTTATATAATGCATAAGCTTCATCTCTGAATGAAGTTTTATAAACTCATAAGCTATAACCTATTGAGCTTAATCTGATGCTTCTCAAAGCATATGTGTAATCTAGCATGTAGATCTGTATCTGTTAATGAAGAGCCTGATAAATCTTTGTATTTCATAAACTGAATCTTTAAGAGCATAGAAAAAATGCACAACTATGCCTAGCTGTTAATTCTCGAGTAGAAAAAAGAAGATATGTTCTTCCGACCTTAATTTGATGCTCCTTAAACTTTTACTGGCATCTAGGACTACTCGATCCTTAACCTTGTCTTGAGCTCTTGAAGCTCACTGAGGACTTATTACTCATACTCTTCAATTGGTCCAACAAACTGTGTGTGCAACCAATACATTTGTCAACTATGATGTCTGACATTTGATTAAAACATGAATATTGCTAATAACTAACAACTAAAAAATATTGTATCTCTTTTAGGTGTACGAGATGAAAACAAACAGGAACTCTCATTGCTGATTATCTTTGGGTGGAATTACATGTAGATGGTGACATGCGGCATAAAATTTGCTCTGTGAATAACCGTCTACTGTTGGATGGTGTATACATGAAGCATCTTGATACTGCATTATTACCCGTTTTTGAACTAACCAGCCTTAGAGCGCATGCTTCTAGAGATAACACATTTACTGTACCTAGAAACTGAACAAAGTGATGGTAACCTAAATTGGTTTCATCTGGCGCACTCTTGTTGCCTATGAGGTTATTGTTGGATTTCGTCGAAGCACTAAAGAAGTTGTGAGATAACAATGTGTGTGACCTGTGACAGTTCCTTGCGAGCATAAATAGCTCTTTAAGAACATAATTTGTATTCTGATATCTCCTTGGAACAAGAACTATATCAGCTCTATAGGAGATGCCTGTCACATACTAGGGAGAGCATGAAAAGCTAAAAAAATAGGAAAAAAAAAAGAAAAAAGAAAGTCACTCTTTAAGAGCAAGATTTCTACTTATGAAAACTCATTGAGAAGGTCACAGACCAGAAAATTTTGCCTCCAGCGCGTTGCGTTGGGCTGGCCAGAACTCCCCGATGCGCGATTAAAAGAGAGTAACCAGACCTTAGAGCTTAACTTCTCGCTGGAAAGTACAGGTAAATTTTTTCTTTACAAGCATGCCTTGTAAACGTTATACTCGAAACGTAGTTCCCACATCATTCAAACTACATTTATACCGTTTCACCTCACCCATGTTCTGCTAAGGGTGCAAAGTCATAAAAACGAATGGTGAATGCCTTTGGCAAGAATCACATACTTTCGAGCATTGTCCAGGCCTAACTCATGCCTTGGACTAGCACCTAGACTATTTCAAGCCAAATTTTCCGCTTTATTAATTCTGCTTCGACCATATGATGGAGCCTGCACTGATTTTGTTCTTGCCAAGAGTGCAACATCCAGGCACATGCCATTCCATGCTGCAATGGTTGCTAGGAAGTATAAACAATCCATCAAATGGAATTGCAACTACCCCATCAAGTTTGGCAACAATCATCTCTTGACTTAGGATTATCAAGCCAAACAGTACGAGTTACCATAATGTCGCAATCACCTCTAAATTAGATGATATGAGCGACAAGGTGCTGCACCTTAATGCATTGTATTACGACTGCCTACATACCCAACCCGTACCTTGAAGGGATCAAGCATGACCGTAGTTCATCAAAGGGTCAATTCGAAAGGAACAAGCAACTTAAGCCTATTAAGGCAATGTCGTCAAAGGCTTATGCATCAAGTATGCTCCAACGTATAGGCTACATCACATTTATATGTGCATTACCGCTCATGCACATTCAAGCAAAGCTCCCTCCCTATATATGTTTTATTCGCATTTATACAAATAAATATAAGAATAGGAAGTGACATCCATCGACTGCACATGGCCGAAAATGAAGATTTCTTGCCAAAGCCAAGCGAAGCATTCTCATGTAAGCTACAAGTGAACACGCTAATGCATCACGTTGATGCATTCTCGATAATACATCACGGCATTTTAGTGTTTTAGCACTATGATGCTCTCTCGAATAACAACATTGGTCAGTGATACATTCTCAATAATGCATCATGGCACAATAGTGCCTTAGCACTATGATACACTCTCACTACGCAACATTGGCTTGGTGATGCATTTTCAATCATGCATCACGATATAATATTGCATTATCACTATGATGCTCTCACTTATGCAGCATTGGCTTAGTGATGCATTGAATCATACATCACTGCATAATAGTGCATTAGCACTATGATGCTTTCCTCGAATAGCCACATTGGCTTGGTGATGCATTCTCAATAATGCATCACAACATAATAGTGCCTTAGCACTATGATGCATTCATCGAATAACGACATTGGCTCGGTGATGCATTCTCAATAATGCATCACGGCATAATAGTGCCTTAGCACTATATTGCATTCTTCGAATATGCATCACGCGTAATAGGGCATTGACACTATAATTCGAGGTCGAGGCATCCACACCCTAATGCATATCTGAGTAAGATTTATAAGCTTAGGATGAAGCTTCATCCTTTGCCATGACGCATCCTTAAGTAAGCGTCATGCAAAAATTACGGGTGTTACAGAGAGCATGATTTGTTACAGCTCCTTGAGAGTGTTATTTGTATCATCTCCATGAGTGCATTGTTCTAAAAAATAGAATTGAGTATATAAATGTTATCTTTATCAAATATAGAAATGTTATCTTTAAAAAATATGGAAGAAAACATATTTTTAGAGAAACAAATGATTTAATATAGTGGGTTGGTACCTTACTACTATTTGGATTATTAAATCCCATTTTATTACCAACAATATGTTATGGAATAATGACTCATACATGCTTTGAAACGACTATTTAGAGCATCTAGGTCGTGATATGATGATCTGAGATTAAAGAATTCACACAGACATACTCTTTTTCGAGAGAAAAGGAAAACGGGAAAAAAGATTACAGTGCAAAGTAACGTCTACCAGTCACTAACTAGTCAAAGTATTCTAACACAACATTTTCCTCTTCAAGCAACTGATGTGCAACATTTGTTTCATTCTTCTTCGTTGACTATGTTCTTTAGCAAAAACAGGATCGAGACCATCCTACACTAAAAATACCAAATAAAACATCAAATTTTTTTCCCATAGGATACAAAGTCATATTTGTGGACTTATACCACAGAGTGCGGACCATTCATGTACTTTATGGTTCTGGTAGACGCGCTTTGACCTGTTGGTCACATGTTGCATTATTGTCCACAAGAAATGCTGCATTTTCAAAGCTCCTAGCACAAATTATACGTTTAAGGGCTCACCACCCTAATTACCTTATCAAGTCTAGAGAATTTACAATGCTAGAGAATGCTAGAGAATTTACATCAAAAGGATTTGATGATTATTGTATGTCTAATGGAATAGACGTAGAGCATCTTGTACCCCATATTCACACTTAAAATGGTCTCGAAGAAGCTACTATCACAAGATTACAGATGATAGATAGATCAGTGGTTATGCATACCAACCTGCCTATTACTGCTTGAGATATGCTATATTGCATGTAGCTTTACTTATTCGTTTTAGAACCTACTATTGGTCAACCACTTCTGCGCACCATTTGGTAACTGGACATAAACCTGACATTTGAATTCTTACGCACTTTTGGCTGAAATGTATATGTCACAGACCGAAAAATTCTTCCTCTAGCGCGTTGCACTGGGCAGGCCAGAACTCTCCGATGCGTGATTTATAAGAGAAAGTCCGGACCTTAAAGCTTAACTTCTTGCTGGAAAGTGCAGGTAAATTTTTTCTTTCCAAGCATGCCTTGTAAGCATTATACTCGAAACGTAGTTCCGACATGATTCAAGCTACGTTTATGCCGTTCCGGGTATATTAGCCTTTCCAAACATGCTTTTCAAGCATGGTACTCAGACCGTAGTCTCCATATCATTCCAACTCACCCTTGACCTACAAAGGGTGCAAGGACATTAAAGCCCATGATGAATGCCTTTGACAAGCATCACCTAAGTACAATCCTTGTACAGGCCTGACCCATGCCTTGGACTAGCATACCATTCCAACTTACCCTTATTCTACCAAGCATTGAAGGATATACAAGCTAATGAGGATTCCTTTGGCAAGCATCACATAATTTCGATCATTGTCCAGGCCAAACTCATGCCTTGGACCAACAACACCTAGGATATTTCAAGCTTAAACTTCCGCTTCATCAATTTTGCTTCGACCATGCGCTGAAGCCTGCACTTATCTTGTTCTTGCCAAGGGTGCAACATCCAGGCACATACTGTTCCATGCCACAGGGGTTGCTAGGAAGTATGAACAATCCATCAAATGGAATTGCAACTACCCCATCAAGTGTGGCAACAATCATCTCTTGCTTAGCATTGCCGAGCCAGATGATATGAGTTACCATAATGTCGCAATCATCTCTCAAATTAGATGATATGAGCGACAAGGTGCTGCACCTCAATGCATTGCATTGCGGATGCCTACATACCCAACCCGTACCTTGATGGGATCAAGTATGACCGTAGTTCGTCAAAAGGTCAATTCGAAAGGAACTAGCAACTTAAGCCTATTAAGGTAAAGCCAACTTCGATTCCAATTTCATCGCAAGGCCAAAGGCCAAGCAAAGCCTAGTCCCTGTGGGCCGAAGGACTTTTACAAGGTATGCACTAGCTTATGTATAACTATCGCTATTTATTATGCAAATATACATTCTCAAGTACGTAGCACGATTGAATGATGCTTTCGTATAATTCAAGTTTTATAGGCTACGCTACCAGCATATTGATGCTTATGCATCAAGTATGCTCCAACGTATTGGCCACTTCGCATATCTATATGTGCATTACCGCTCATATACATTCAAGCACTATCGGTTAAGCTACCAGCATATTGATGCTTATGCATCAAGTATGCTCTAAAGTATAGGCTACACACATTTATATGTGCATTACTACTCATGCACATTCAAGCAAAGCTCCCTCCCTATATATGTGTTATTCGCATTTCTACAAATAAATATTTGAATGGGAGGTGTCATCCATCAACTGCCAGGCCGAAAGTGAAGATTTCTTGCCAAAGCCAAACATCGGGACCTCTGGTAAGCATCAAAGCCAAGCAAGGCATTCTCGGGTAAGCTACAAATTGGAATGCTTACATTTTTTCATCCAACATCCCCTCTCTATATATGTTTTAATCGCATTTCTGCAAATAAATATTTGAATGGGAGGTGTCATCCATCGAATGCAAGGCCGAAATGAAGATTTCTTTCCAAAGCCAATCGAAACATTCTCGGGTAAGCTACAAATAAACACACTAATGCATCGCGGTGATGCATTGAATAATGCATCACGACAGAATAGTGCCTTAGCACTATGATGCTCTCACTTACGCAACTTCGGCTCGGTGATGCATTGGATCATGTATAACGGCAGATAGTGCATTTGCACTATGATGCCCTCACTTATGCAACTTCGGCTTAGTGATGCATTGGATCATGCATCACGGCATAATAGTGACTTAGCACTATGATGCATTCATCGAATAACGACATTGGCTCATTGATGCATTGCATAATGCATCATGGTATAATAGTGCCTTAGCACTATGATGCATTTATCGTATAACGACATTGGCTCGGTGATGCATTGCATAATGCATCACGACATAATAGTGCCTTCGCACTATGATGCTCTCACTTACGCAACTTCGCCTCAGTGATGCATTGAATCATGCATCACCGCATATAGTGCCTTATCACTATAATGCATTCTTCATATGCAACTTTGGCTCGGTATAATAGTACCTTTAGACTATCATGCATCCTCGAATAAGCATCACGCGTAATATGGCCTTAACACTATATTTCCAGGTCAAGGCATCCAAACCCTAATGCATATCTGGGTAAGCTTCATAAGAATCTTCAACCCAGGCCATGACATGTCCATGAGTAAGCGCCATGCGAAAATTACGGGTGTTACAATATATGTGCCATTATGATCCCACATCGTACTATGATGGGTTATCAAATCGATTAAGTTTTTATTTTAGATATGGATTCCCAACAATTATTCGTACTTTGAAACCTTTGGCAGGCGATCTATTAAATGATAAATTACGGGTTGTCACTTGATGAGATAGTCTTCCCGTCATTAAGGGGAAATAGAAAAATGAATTTTTAACGGAACGACAAGAATTTTCATGGTGTACTTCCACTTTGTCTCATATTGATTTTAGTACCTCACAAATGTAAACGTGAAATGAAAAGGAATAATCGATTTTCAGAATGTGCACTAATATCGCTAAAGTGACAAGACCACACATACTAGATGCAAATGTTCCTGCAAGGTTAGAAATCTTAAGTAAGAGATATACACCATAGATTAAGGTGTTGCAACTTCACTTGGTGGAAGTGTAGTTGAGGCTGTGGCTCATAAAGGACGATGGAGAGACCACTAGGTTCGATCACTTCTTACCTAGAAAGGAAGTAGGTGAGTAATACACAACCTAATTCATATCATAAATTAAATCATTTCATTAGATTATCTATGATTATGTTCATGAACCAAAATATGAGGACGCTCCGAATTTTAATGATTCCAGAGAACAATAAAATCCCAATGGACTATGAGAATGCGCACGAGTAAATAGAAAGACCATGCAACCATATTGATGCTTATCATTTTCATGTATAATTTCTCAAGGAAAAATAGCATGATGAGATCGAACCATGCTCCTTGTTGCTTAATATCAAAAAAATCATGTTTGGTCTATACAATCTAGGTAGAAATTGGTTCTTTGAAAAATATACAGGTATTTGGTGTGGTAGTGTTATCCAACCCAGTTTAAAGCCTGTGGGACATATATTATTATTTGTCACAAAGTGTAGTGAGAAGAATTAAGTCTCAAAGTATAAAGACTCGCCTTGTGGCGCGAGGTTTCTCACAAATCCCTAGAATTGTTTATTTTCTTATAATAAATGTTATAGCGTTCTGCTACTTAGTTAGCTTGGTAGTTTCAAAAGGACTTGAAATGCATCATTTGTGTTTAGTTAATTATTACATATCTCTATAAAGATTAGAGGATACAAATATTTACAAAAGTGTATGATAGCCTTTTGTTGCCCAAATCAAATGACTCTAAACCACAGAGTCATTTGCAATTAGAGTGGAACTCTCACTTATAAATTGAAACAATTAAGCGAATTTGGTAATATCCGTCTAAGTGATTATGTGATTGGGAAAGAATAAGCAAGTAAGGTATTGTTCCCTGCGTACTCACAAAGAAAAGTTCCTGATTTGGAATTATAGCCATCTATGTCTATTGTATGGACATTATATGTAGCTTTGTGAAATAAGAGATTTTACAAGCTGTTTAAAATTCGAATTTGAGATGAAAAATATGGGAAAGCTCGATCGAACACCGAGCTTGTGGTAATTTGTTCCACCAGTTTGCATATGTCCAAAGTTGTCAGGAAATTTAACAATGACATGCATTCTGCTAGCACTCCCATGATTACTTGAGGTTCAAATGTAAGTGAAATGACCATTTCTTCTAAAGGAAGATGACGAAGATGTGTTGGGAGATTAAATTCCTTAAATAAATGCAATAGACGCATTGTTTTAATTAGCATAATTTACTCGACCAAATATTTCATCCTCAATGAACTTGTTAGCTATATATAGCTCAGCGCCGACATATCATCATTAGAATGGTATAATGAATGTATACATATAATAAAAGGAACCATTGACATTAGTTTGTTTTATCCCTACAAATACATAAAGAAGACTTCTCATGAAAGTGAATTCCAAAAGTTATCGAAACATAAGATCTTCTTCCACGAAAGTGATCAGGGGGAGAAATGGTAGACTTATTTACTAAGTCATTACCAATGTTCAGTTTCAACAAGCTCATGGATAAAGGAACTGTATGGAAACTCCCCGGGATGGAATCAGGGGGAGATGCCGACACCAGGGGAAAGATCCAAATATATGATGTCGACATATTTTACTTCGAAATGTGAAGTTCTGTGGTACTCTTTTTCCCTTTGATCAAGTTTATTTTTCCCACAAAGTTTTTGTTACTCGACGAGGTTTTTAGAGAGACAACAACAACTACACCAGGTATATGCTAAATGCTACATACCCGAAGACCGTGTTGATATTACTGAACAACATCAGAATCAAAGAAATGAATCACGATAATATTACAAGTGAAACAACTTTCAGAAAGGAGCAATAATTGTATCATAACAGTTTTCTGCACAAGTCAACTAGCAGTATTGATACTATTATTGTGTTTCAACAATGGATTTTCATTAATCACTCATATATGATTATTCAACAAAGGCATCATTCCAGAATTATCGTGTTGTACTCTTTTTCCCTTTTCAAGGTTTTGTCCCATTGGGTTTTTCCCTCGTCATGGTTTTAACGAGGCAACATATGCGAGTCCAAATATGTCTTAAATTTTTTAATGTTGTACTATATTTCATTAGTTCAGGTTTTGCCCCTCTGGGTTTTCCTGGTGTTGTTTTAATTAGCCAATTGACTTAGACACATTGGTCATCGAGAAGTTTACTACGTACACATGTGAAATAGTATATGTGAAGGACTACTGTCACAGACCGGAAAATTCCGCCTCCGGCGCGTTACGCTGGGCAGGCCAGAACTCCCCGATGCGCGATTAAACGATAGTAACCGGACCTTAAAGCTTAACTTCTCATCGGAAAGTGAAGGTAAATTTTTTCCTTTCCAAGCATGCCTTGTAAGCATTATACTCGAAGCGTAGTTTCCACATCATTCGAACTACGTTTATATCATTCCTACCTCACCCTTGTTCTATTAAGGGTGCTGGGCCTTAAAAGACAATGGTCAATGCCTTTGGAAAGCATCACATACTTACGAGCATTGTCCAAGCCTGACCCATGCCTTGGACTAGCATACCGTTCCAACTTACCCTTATTCTACCAAGGGTTGAAAGCAATACAAGAAAATGGGGATGCTGCCACAGACCGGAAAATTCCGCCTCCAGCGCGTAGCGCTGAGCAGGCCAGAACTCCCTGATACACGATTTAAAAGAGAGTAACGGGACCTTAAAGCTTAACTTGTCGTCGGAAAGTGCAGGTAAATTTTTGCTTTCCAAGCATGCCTTATAAGCATTATACTCGAAACGTAGTTCCCACATCATTCAAGCCACGTTTATACCGTTCCAGGTGTATTTGCCTTTCCAATCATGCTTTGCAAGGATGGTACTCAGACCGTAGTCTCCATATCGTTCCAACTCACCCTTGACCTACAAAGGGTGCAAGGCCATTAACGACCATGGTGAACGCCTTTGACAAGCATCACCTAAGTACAAATCCTTGTCCAGGCCTGACCCATGCATTGGACTAGCATACCATTCTAACTTACCCTTATTCTACCAAGGGTTGAAGGCTATACCGGCTAATAAGGATGCCTTTGTCAAGCATCACATAATTCCGATCATTGTCCGGGCCTAACTCATTCCTTGGACCAACACCTAGGATATTTCAAGCCTAATATTTTGCTTCATCAATTTTGCTTCGACCATGCACTGGAGCCTGCACTTATCTTGTTCTTGCCATGGGTGCAACATCCAGGCACATGCCATTCCATGCCGCAATGGTTGCTAGGAAGCATGAACAATCCATCAAAATGGAATTGCAACTACCCATCTAGTGTGGCAACAATCATATCTTGCTTAGCATTGCCGAGCCAGATGATATGAGTTACCATAATGTCGCAATTATCTCCCAAATTAGATAATATGAGCCACAAGGTGCTGCACCTCAATGAATTGCATTGCGGCTGCCTACGTACCCAACCCGTACCTTGATGGGACCAAGCATGACCGTAGTTCATCAAAGGGTCAATCCGAAAGGAACAAGCAACTTAAGCCTATTAAGGCAAAGCCAACATCAATTCCAACTTCGTTGCAAGGCCAAAGGCCAAGCAAAGCTTAGTCCGTATAGGCCGAAGGACTTTAGCAAGGTATGCACTAGCTTGTGCATAACTATCGCTATTTAGTATGCAAATATGCATTCTCAAGTACGTAGTAAGATTGAATGATGCTTTCGCATAATTCAAGCTTCATAGGCTAAGCTACATGCATATTGATGCTTATGTATCAAGTATGTTCCAACTTATAGTCTACATCGCACTTATATGTGCATTACCGCTCATGCACATTAAAGCAAAGCTCCCTCCCTATATATGTGTTATTCATATTTCTACCAATAAATATTTGAATGGGAAGGGTCATTCATCGACTGCAAGGCCAAAAATGAAGATTTCTTGCCAAAGCCAAACATCGGGACCTCGGGTAAGCATCAAAGCCGAAACTGAAGCTTTCTTTGGTAAGCATCAAAGCCAAGCAAATCATTCTCGGGTAATATACAAATAGGAATGCTTTCATTTTTTTAATTCAACGTCCCCTCCCTATATATGTTTTATTCGCATTTCTACAAATAAATATTTGTATGGGAAGGGTCATCCATCGACTGCAAGGCCGAAAATGAAGTTTTCTTGCCAAATCCAAGAGAAGCATTCTCGGGTAAGCTATAAATAGACACGCTAATGCATCACGGTGATGCATTCTTGGTTCGGTGATGCATTATCAATTATGCATCACGGAATAATAGTACCTTAGCACTATGATACATTCATCGAATAACGAAATTGGCTCGGTGATGCATTGAATCATGTATTACGACATAATAATGCATTTACACTATGATGCTCTCACTTACGCAACTTTGGCTCGGTGATGCACTGAATCATGCATCATGGCATAATAGTGCATTAGCACTATGATGCTCTTACTTACGCAACTTCAGCTCGGTGATGCATTGAATCATGCATCACGGCATAATAGTGCATTAACACTATGATGCTCTCACTTACGCAACTTCATCTCGGTGATGCATCGAATCATGCATCACGGCATAATAGTACATTAACACTAAAATGCATTCTCGGTATGCAACATAGGCATAGTGATGCATTTTCAATAATGCATCACGACATAATAGTGCCTTAGCAGTATAATGCATTCTTCGTACGCAATTTTGGATTGGTGATGCATTGAATCGTGCATCATAACATAATAGTGCCTTAGCACTATGATGCCTTCTTCGAATACGCATCACGCGTAATAGGGCCTTAACACTATAATCCGAGGTCAAGGCATCCACACCCTAATGCATATCTGGGTAAGCTTTATAAGGTTAGGGTGAAGCTTCAACCCAGGCCATGACGTGTCCATGATTAAGCGCCATGTGAAAATTACGGGTGTTACATTCTTACCACCTTCAAAGAATTTCTTCCCCGAAATTTAACTCAAAAACTATTGTGGACAAGCTTCATCGGTTAAGGTTTCCTATGCATATGTCCCATTCCATGATGCACAAAAATCTTGTAAGGGTCCAATTTTATGTTAATGAGGAAAAATTAGAAAATTCTGAATATGCATCCCATTCCGCATATCCCAGAATCCTAATTGGGCCTATTGCCATAAATGCCGATTGAGACCTTCTGAACATACGTCCCATACCGCATGCTCGAGGATCAATAAAGGTTTTATAACTTTACCGAGAAAACTCAAATTGGATCCCAAAACATGCGTTTCATACCACATGCTCAAGAATACAAAAGAATTTACTCAACACAAAATCTTAAGTGGACGTCCCATACCATACACTTAAGAGTCCCCAAAATTCACATAGGTTGAACAGGGTCATCGCGAGTTTATAAATAGTTTCTAATGCCAGTGCAGTCGGATGCAAGCCATCGTCCTGGACGATCTTCCACTCATAAGTGGGTGCTATGCAACCTGACAACGCAGACCGTATCAGCGACGGGTGGGGATGATCAGTCCCGTGCCAAGGGTAGTTTGATACCAGCCACCGTTCCAAACGGGTTTCCTGGCAAACTCACAGAACAAGATCAAACTCATCCAAATCTTAGAAGTAACTAGTAAGTTATAATTTATTTTATATAGGCACTTCTCCTTATTTATCCACTCTATTTTCGCACAACCGTTGGCCTACTCTTCCAACCTTTTTATTTCTTTTGAAAGAAAATTTTATAGTCATAATACAAAATGCTCATTGACGAGTCCAAAACTCATAGTCCCTAGCGTTTTCTCGGAACTTGCTCTGATACCATTTTTCACAGACCGAAAAATTCAACCTCCAGCGCGTAGCACTTGGCAGGCCAGAACTCCCCGATGCGCGATTAAAGAGAGTAACTGGACCTTAAAGCTTAACTTCTCGCTGGAAAGTGCAGGTAAATTTTTTCTTTCCAAGTATGCCTTGTAAGCATTATACTCGAAACGTAGTTCCCACATCATTCAACCACGTTTATACCGTTCCAGGTATAATTGCCTTTCCAATTATGCTTTGCAAGCATGGTACTCAGACCGTAGTCTCCATATCGTTCCAACTCACCCTTGACCTACAAAGGGTGAAAGGCCATTAAAGCCCATGGTGAATGCCTTTGACAAGCATCACCTAAGTACAATCCTTATCCAGGCCTGACCAATGCCTTGGCCTAGCATACCATTCTAACTTACCCTTTTTCTACGAAGGGTTGAAGGCTATACCGGCTAATGAGGATGCCTTTGGAAAGCATCACATAATTCTGATCATTGTCCAGGCTTAACTCATGCCTTGGACCAACACCTAGGCTATTTCAAGCCTAAGATTTCGCTTCATCAATTCTGCTTCGACCATGCGCTGGAGCCTGCACTTATCTTATTCTTGCCAAGGGTGCAACATCCAGGCACATGCCATTCCATGCCGCAACAGTTGCTAGGAAGTATGAAAAATCCATCAAATGAAATTGTAACTACCCCATCTAGTATGGCAACAATCATCTTTTTCTTAGCATTACCGAGCCAGATGATATGAGTTACCATAATGTCGTAATCATCTCCCAAATTAGATGATATGAGCGACGAGGTGCTGCACCTCAATGCATTGTACTGCGGCTGCCCACGTACCCAACCCGTACCTTGATGGGATCAAACATGACCGTAGTTCATCAAAGAGTCAATTAAAAAAGAACAAGCTACTTAAGCCTATTAAGGCAAAAACAACATCGATTCCAACTTTGTTGCAAAGCCAAAGGCCAAGCAAAGCCTAGTCCATATAGGACGAAGGACTTTCGCAAGGTATGCACTACCTTGTGCATAACTATCGGTATTTAGTATGAAAATATGCATTCTCAAGTACGTAGTACGATTGAATGATGCTTTCGCATAATTCAAGTTTCATAGGCTAAGCTACATGCATATTGATGCTTTAGCATCAAGTATGCTCAACCGTATAGGCTACTTCACATATCTATATGTGCATTACCCCTCATAAACATTCAAGCAAATCCCCCTCACTCTATATGTTTTATTCGCATTTCTACAAATAAATACAAGAATAGGAAGCGAAATCCATCGACTGCACAAGGCCGAAAATGAAGTTTTCTTGCCAAAGCCAGACGGAGCATTTTTGGGTAAGCTACAAAAAGGAATGCTTTCATTTTTTCATCCAACGTCCCCTCATTATATGTGTCTTACTCACATTTCTACAAGTAAGTATAAGAATATGAAGTGACATCCATCGATTCTACAAGGCCGAAAATGAGACTTTCTTTCCAAAGCCAAGCAAAGCATTCTCAAGTAAGGTACAAGTGAACACGCTAATGCATCACGGTGATGCATTCTTGGCTCGGTGATGTATTAACAATAAGGCATCACGGCATAATAGTGCATTAGCACTATGATGCTCTCTCTGACGCAACATTGGCTTAGTGATGCATTGAATCATGCATCACAACATAATAGTACATTAGCATTATGATTGTCACGCACCGGAAAATTCCGCTTCCGACGTGCTGCGCTGGGCATGCCAGAACTTCCCGATGCGTGATTTTAAAGAGGGTCACCGGACCTTAAAGCCTAACTTCTCGTTGGAAAGTGCAGGTAAATTTTTGCTTTCCACTCATGCCTCGTAAGCATTATACTCGAAACGTAGTTCCCACATCGTTCAAGCTACGTTTATACCGTTCCAGGTATATTTGCCTTTCCAAACATGATTTGCAAGCATGGTACTCAGACTATAATATCCATATCGTTCCAACTCACCCTTGACCTACAAAGGGTGCAAGGCTATTAAAGCCCATGGTGGATGCCTTAACAAGCATCACCTACGTATAATTCTTGTCCAGGCCTGACCCCTTCCTTGGACCAACACCTAGGGTATTTCAAGCCTAAGCTTTTGCTTCATCAATTCTGCTTCGACCATGCGCTGGAGCCTGCACTTATCTTGTTCTTTCCAAGGGTGCAACATCCAGGAACATGCCATTCCATGCTGCAACGGTTCCAAGGTAGTATGAACAATCCATAAAAAAAGAATTACAACTACCCCATCAAGTGAGGCAACAATCATCTCTTGCTTAGCATCGCCGAACCAGATGATATGAGTTACTATAATGTCGCAACCATCTCCCAAATTATATGATATGAGCGACAAGGTGCTGCACCTCAATGCATTGCGCTGCGGATGCCTATATACCCAACCCGTACCTTGATGGGATCAAGCATGACCGTAGTTCATCAAAGGTTCAATTCGAAAGGGACAAACAACTTAAGCCTATTAAGGCAAAGCCAACACCAATTCCAACTTCGTTGCAAGACCAAAATCCAAGCAATGCCTAGTCCATATAGGCCGAAGGACTTTTGCAAAGTATGCACTAGCTTGTGCATAACTATCACCATTTACTATGCAAATATGCATCCTAGAGTACGTAGCAAGATTAAATGATGCTTTCGCATAATTCAAGCTTTATAGGCTAAGATATATGCTTATTGATGCTTTTGCATTAAGTATGCTCCAACATATAGGCTATATCGCTTATATGTGCATTACCGCTCATGCACATTTCATCCAACGTCCCCTCCCTATATATGTTCTATTCCCATTTCTATAAATAAATATTAGAAAGGTATATGTCATCCATCGATCGCAAGGCCGAAATGAAGATTTCTTACAAAAGCCAAACATCGGGTAAACATCAAAGCATATTCAAGCTTAATCGGTTAAGCTACAAGCATATTGATGCTTATGCATCAAGTATGCTCCAACGTATTGGCCACTTTGCATATCTATATGTGCATTACCCCTCATGCACATTCAAGCTTCATTGGTGAAGCTACAAACATATTGATGCTTATGCATCAAGTATGCTCCAACGTATTGGCCACTTCGCGTATCTATATGTGCATTACCCCTCATGCACATTCAAGCTTCATTGGTAAAGCTACAAGAATATTGATGTTTCTGCATCAAGTATGCTCCAACGTATAGGCTACATCGCATTTATATGTGCATTACCACTCATGCATATTTCAACCAACGTCCCCTCCTTATATATGTTCTATTCGTATTTCTACAAATAAATATTAGAATGGGAGGTGTTATCCATCGACTGCAAGGCCGAAATGAATATTTCTTGCCAAAGTCGTTGCGAATAAACACGCTGATGCATCATGGTGATGCATTCTTGGCTCGATGATGCATTGAATCATACATCACGTCATAATAGTTCCTTAGCACTATGATGTGTTCATCGAATAACGAAATTGGCTCGGTGATGCATTGAATCATGCATCACGGCATAATAGTGCATCAGCACTATGATGCTCTCACTTACGCAACTTCGTCTCGGTGATGCATTCAATAATGCATCATGGCATATAGGGCCTTTGTACTATAATGCATTCTTCGTATGCAACTTTTGCTCGGTGATTCATTCAATAATGCATCACGGCATATAATGCCTTCACACTATCATGCATTCTTCGTAAGGATCACTGAGCAAAAGTTGCGTAAGTGAAAGCATCATAGTTCTAATGCACTATTATGCGGTGATGCATGATTCAATGAATCACTGAGCCAATGTCGCTATTCGAGAGAGCATCAAAGTGCTAATTCACTATTATGCCGTGATGCATGATTCAATACATCACTAAGCCAATGCTGCGTAAGAGAGAGTGCATCATAGTGCTAAGGCACTATTATGACGTGATGCATTATTGGTAATGCATCACCGAGCCATGAATACATCACCATAATGCATTAGCCCGTTCACTTGTAGCTTACCTGAGAATGCTTCGCTTGGTTTTGGCAAGAAAACTTTATTTTCGGCCTTGTGCAATCGATGGATGTCACTTCCTATTCTTATATTTATTTGTAGAAATGCGAATAAAACATATATAAGGAAGGAGCTTTGCTTGAATGTGCATGAGCGGTAATGCACATATAAATGCAACGTAGCCTATACGTTGGAGCATAAGCATCAATATGCGTGTAGCTTAACCGATGAAGCTTGAATGTGCATGAGCGGAAATACACATATTGATGTGTGAAGTGGCCAATATGTTGGAGCATACTTGATGCATAAGCATCAATATGCTTGTAACTTAATCGATGAAGCTTGAATGTGCATGAACGGTAATGCACATATATATGCGATCTGGCCTATACATTGGAGCATACTTGATGCTAAAGCATCAATATGCATGTAGCTTAGCCTATAAATCTTGAATTATGCGAAAGCATCATTCAATCGTGCTACGTACTTGAGAATGTATATTTGCATAATAAGTAACGATAGTTATGCACAAGCTAGTGCATACCTTACGAAATTCCTTCGGCATATACGGTCTAGGCTTTGCTTGGCCTTTGGCCTTGCGATGAAGTTGGAATCGAAGTTGACTTTTCCTTATAGGCTTAAGTTGCTTGTCCCTTTCAAATCGATCCTTTGATGAACTACGTTCATGCTTAATCCCTTCAAGGTACGGGTTGGGTACGTAGGTAGACGAAATGCAATGCATTGAGGTGCAACACCTTGTCGCTCATATTATCTAATTTAGAGGTGATTACGATATCATGGTAAGTCATATCATCGGGCTTGGAAATACTAACTCAAGAGATAATTGTTTCCACACTTGATGAGGTAGTTGCAATTCCATTCGATGGATGTTCGTACTTCCTATTAATCTATTCGGTATGAACGGAATATGTTGGGTTGCTGCACTCTCGGCAAGAGCAAGATCAGTGCATGCACCTAGTTCTTAGTCGAAGCAGAGTTGATGAAGCAAAAAACTGGCTTGAAATGGCCTAGGTGCTAGTCCAAGGCATGAGTTAGTCCTGAAAAATACTCGAAAGTATGTGATGCTTGTCAAAGGCATTCACCATTCGCTTTTATGGCCTTGTACACTAAGCAGAACAAGGGTGAGGTAGAATGGTATAAACTTAGCTTGAATGATGTGGGAACTACGCTTCGAGTATAATGCTTGGAAAGAAAAAATATACCTGCACTTTCCAGCGAGAAGTTAAGCTCTAAGGTCCGGTTACTCTCTTTTAATCGCGCATCGGGGAGTTCTGTCCTGCCCAGTGCAACGCGCCGGAGGAGGAATTTTTTCCGGTCTGTGACAATGATGCTCTCACTTACGCAACTTCGGCTCAGTGATGTATTGAATCATGCATCACGTCATAATAGTACATTAGCACTATGATGCTCTCACTTACACAACTTTGGCTCAGTGATGCATTGAATCATGCATCAGGGCATAATAGTGCATTATCACTAAGATGCTCTCACTTACGCAACTTCGGCTCAGTGATGCATTTTCAATAATGCATCATGGATTAATAGTGCCTTAGCACTATAATGCATTCTTCATACGCAACTTTGGCTTAGTGATGCATTTTCAATAATGCATCATGGCATAGTAGTGCCTTAGCACTATAATGCTTTCTTAGTACATAAATTTAGCTTGGTGATGCATTTTCAATAATGCATCACGGCATAATAGTGCCTTAGAACTATAATGCATTCTTCGTACGCAAGTTTGGCTTAGTGATGCATTTTCAATAATGCATCACAGCATAATAGTGCCTTTGCACTAAAATTCCTTTGCACTATAATGCCTTCTAGGATACGCCACATTCAGCGATGCTTTTTCAATAATGCATCACGGCATAATAGTGCATTAGCACTATAATGCCTTCTCGCGGATACGCGTCAAGGTCATTTGTGCCTTTCCCGGGTAAGGGTCATTTTTGACTTCTGATGCATTCTCGATCATGCATAAAGCGTAATAGGGACTTAATACTATAAATTCGAGGTCAAGGCATCCACACCCTGATGCAATCCTAAGCAAGCTTTATAAGCTTACGGTGAAGCTTTATCCCAGGTCATGACGTTTCCCTGAGTAAGTTTCATGCGAAAATTGCGGGTGTTACATTCTTACCACCTTCAAAGAATTTCGTCCCCAAAATTTAACTCAAATCTAAAACTATTGTGGACAAGCTTCATCGATTTTGATTTTATGTGCTTATGTCCCATAACATGATGCGCAGAAATCCTGCAAAGGTCTAATGTTTGTTAATGAACACAAATTAGAACCTTCGGAATATGCGTCTCATTCCTTATATCCCGGACTAATAATATTCGTATTTATCGTAAACGCCGATTAAGACCTTCCAAACATACGTCCCATATAGTATGCTCGAGGATCAGAAAAGGTTTTACAACTCTACCAAGAAAATCAATTTGGATCCCTAAACATGTATCCCATTCCACAGGCTCAAAATTCAAAATGATTTACTCAACATGAGATCTTAAGTGGACGTCCCATAACATACACTTAAGAATCCCCAAAGTTCACAAAAGTTGAAGGGGTCATCAAATATGACAAGCAATATTCTTACTTAGAACTGCGACGACCAAATTCAATTGCGAATCCCCAAAGTTCGCAAAAGTTGAAGGGGTCATCAAATATGATAAACAATATATTTAACTTAGTACTGTGAGGACCCAATTCAATTTGCCAGAGAAGTCAGATACAAGTCTACCGTTACATCTAACGGTCTTCTGGCTTGCCACTCGTAAGTGGGAGCTAGCAGGCAAGACAACAAACACACCGTTCCAGCGACGGGTGGGTATGATCAGTCACGTTGTCTATAACCGTTCCAACAACGGTCTTCCGGGTTACCAAACATGTGGTAAAAGAGCCTAATAAGACCTGGAAAAATCACAGCACACTCGAGCGCGTCAAAATATCAGCGAAGTAACTATCGTAGTAATTACGATTCTTCTTAGTACAGACACTTGGCCTGATTATCCCACACAAGCTTACAAAGTAGCTGGCCTAGCAGTCACAAACTCTTCTTTTTTTGCGTAATAGTTGGCCTACTCTTCCAACTTATTCATTTTTCTTTTGAAGGAAATTTTTTGTAGTCGCATTACAGATACTCGTTTGGCGAGTCCAAAATGCACAGTCCCTAGTGTTTTCTCGAAACTTGCTATGATACTATCTGTCAAGGACCGGAAATATAACACCCGCTATTTTCGCATGGCGCTTACTCATGGACGCGTCATGCCCTGGGTTGAAGCTTCATCCTAAGCTGATAAAGATTACCCAAATATACATTAGGGTGTGCATGCCTTGACCTCGAATTATAATGTTAAGGCCCTATTACGCGTGATACGTATTGGAGGTGGCATCATAGTGCAAATGCACTATATACCGTGATGCAATGCATCACTAAGCCGAAATTGCATAAGTTGGAACATCATAGTGCAAATGCACTATATGCCGTGATGCATGATAGACGCTTAATTTATATATTTTTACCAATTAATCTATATTTATTAGTGTTCAAGTTGATGTTAATTTTATTGTTTCTATGATTTTTAGGTAATAAACATGGAACCCGACTTACATATAGATTGTGGCTAAATGAACTAAATTGGTCTGAAATTGGTTTTAAGAGGAGGGAATAGGTGTTGGCTGTTGTGTTGGGGTTTCCTGTTCGAAATGGTCTGAAACAAAGAAGCTAGAAAAACATCAAGGTTCGAGAGTAGAGTACGGCTGAAAGGCTACTTCTTTATGTGGCAGTGCAGGCTAGATTGTCAGGTGCTGTGTAGGCGTCAGTGCAAGAAGTATGGAACTGGGTCAGGTGAAACAAGACGAAAGGGTGCAGGAGGTGCATTCTCTTATTGCTTTTGAAGAGAAGTTGACGTGAGAAGGGAGAACTGATGCAACATTGATGGAAGACAAGGCTTTAGCTAGCCTAGACACGTGATGAAAGGCAAGGGACAAACTTTTGAAAAGCCTAGTGAAAGAGACGGCTAGAGTATGAAACAAGAAGTGATTGAGACAATTGGTTAAAAAGAAAAGCAACTTTTCTTATTCACGTGAAGACATAGAGCGTATGGAGTGAAATAAAACAAAAGAAGGAGGCTTAGTATAGTAGGCTGTTGGCTAAAAGAAAGGAAAGAGGACGTGACTTGAGGCGTAGGCATAGGCTGTGGGGTCTATTGGCTGATAATCATGTGAGGCTAGGAGTACTTTTGATTGAAAGAAAAGAAGTACACACGTGGGAGAGAAGGGTCTTCTATTTGTGGTTTTGCACGGTGGCAAGGAAAAAGACCTAGGCAGAGACTATAAATAAGAAAGAGAAATAAGAAAGACATGGGGTTTTTGGGACAGGAGTTCGGAGCTGCTAGGTTTTATACAGGAGACGGAGTTCTAAGACGTTTCAGTTTGTCTGTTTTGGGAGGCGTGTACAAGAGTTTCTGCATAGAGACAAGATAATCATACAGGCTATTTGGTTCAATCATCTCTACTCTTCTCTTTAATTATTTTTATGGGTTTTAAGAAACCCATCTCCATGTTCTAATTAATTTGTAATTAGGTTTTAATGTCGAAACCACTTACAGTTTTAGATCAATTAAATAAAATATTTGATATAGACCATTATGATTTGAATATATTTATTTACATGATTTTGATTTATTAAATTTCATTAAACAATTGTGATGTCGTTTGATGGTATATGCTTGGCCTAGGTTTTTGATGTTCCATGCTTCTGGTATACATTTGTTGTTTTGAAAATCTACTTGTTGCAAATATATTTGTCTACTTATTTGATATTTCATGCTTGGGTTAAATCCTTTGATGGGGTATGCTTAGAATAGTCAGGTATTATTTGTGGACCTAAAATTAGTTTCGTACAATTTTCTCGCTAACGCAATTTTATGGTGTATGCCTGAGACCAGGGATTTTTGATGCACCATGTTTAGGGCGTCCCAGTGATATTTGCGACTCTAAATATTCATGAGTTATATTTCACTTCAGTAATTAAATAGAAATAGTGGTGGACACTGAAAATCCTGGTTACCGACTCTCTCTACTCGGTCACATTTTATTAGTTTAGTTAGTTTATTATTTTATTTATCAATCTAAACATCACAAAAATATTCCTCTTGGTTAGTTTATTAGAGATATTAATTGCAGTATTTCCCCGCTCTCTGTGGGTTCGACCCGTACTTGCCGTTGTCTACTAGTTAGACGCCGTGCGATTGCGGTTATTATATTGGGTAATTCCAAATCACACCAATGCATGATCAAATGCATCACTAAGCCGAAGTTGCATAAGTTGGAGCATCATAGTGAAAATGCACTATATGCCGTGGTGCATGATCCAATGCATCACTAAGACGAAATTGCATAAGTTGGAGCATCATAGTGCAAATGCACTATATGTCGTGATGCCTGATCCAATGAATCACTAAGCCGAAGTTGCATAAGTTGGAGCATCATAGTGCAAATGCACTATATGCCGTGATGCATGATCCAATGCATCACTAAGTCGAAGTTGCAAAAATTGGAGCATCATAGTGCTAAGGCACTATATCCCGTGATGTATTATTGAATGCATCACCAAGCCAAAGTTGCATACGAAGAATGCATTATAGTGTTAAGGAACTATATGCCGTGATGCATTATTGAATGAATCACCGAGCCAAAGTTACATACGAAGAATGCATTATAGTGCTAAGGCACTATTATGCTGTGATGCATTATGCAAAGCATCACCAAGCCAATGTTGTTATTCGATGAACGTATCATAGTGCTAATGAACTATTATGCCGTGATGCATTATGCAAAGAATCACCAAGAAAATATTACTAATCGATGAACGCATCATAGTGCTAAGGCACTAATATGACGTGATGCATTATGCAAAGCATCACCGAGCCAATGTTGCTATTCGATGAAGGCATCATAGTGCTAAGGAACTATTATACCGTGATTTAGGCTTGGAAAGCAAAAATTTACCTGAACTTTCCAGTGAGAAGTTAGGCTTTAAGGTCCGGTTGCACACTCTCTAAATCACACATCGGGGAGTTCTGGCCTTCCAAACGCTGCGCGCCGGAGGCGGAATTTTCTGGTCCGTGACAAATGGTATCAGAGCAAGTTCCGAGAATATACTAGGGACTGTGAGTTTTGGACTCGTCAATGAATATCTTGTATTATGACTACAAAATTTTCCTTCAAAGTAAATAGAAAAGTTGGAAGAGTAGGCCAAGTGTATTGTGAAAATAGGATGGATAAATAAGGCCAAGTGCCTATACAAAAGAAATTATAACTTACTAGTTACTCCGCTAAGATTTGGACACGCTCGAGTGTGTCGTGAGTTTGCCAGGTCTTATTAGACTCTTTTACCATACGTTGGTAACCCGGAAGACCGTCGCTGGAACGGTGGTAGACAACGGGACTGATCATCACCACCCGTCACTGGAATGGTATATGTTTATCTTACCTGCTAGGTCCACTTACGAGTGGCAACCCGGAAGACCGTTATATATAACGGTAGGCTTGCATCCGACTGCACTGGCTTTCGAGTTTGGTCCTCACAGTACTACGCTAGAAACTATCTATAAATTCACAATGACTCTTTCAACCTCTGTGAATTTTGGGGACTCTTAAGTGTATGGTATGGGACGTCCACTTAAAATCTCGTGTTGAGTAAATTCTTTTGCATTCTTGAGCATGTGGTATGGGACGCATGTTTAGGGATCCAAATTGATTTTCTCTCGGTAGAGTTATAAATTTTTTTGTTGATCCTCGAGCATGCGGAATGGGCGTACGTTCGGAAAGTCTCAATCGATATTTATGGCAGTCGTAGGCCCTATTAAGATTCTGGGATATGCGAAATGGGACGCATATTCAGAAGGTTCTAATTTGTCCTCATTAACAAATATTGGACCCTTGCGAGATTTCTGTGTATTATGGAATGGGACAAATGCATAGGAAACCTAAATCGATGAAGCTTGTCCACAATAGCTTGAGTTAAATTTCGAGGACGGAATTCTTTGAAGGTGGTAAGTGGTCGGTTGTCAGCCAAGAAAAATTAATTCAAGTTCTTACTTCACCAAATCATACTCAACATTCATGCACTCTCAATATCAATAACCCTAAAGCATCCTATCGCAGGCTTACTTCGGCAAAACTCCTATCATCATCAAAGGCGCAAGAGCCACTCTTTGAATCCTTTTCACCGAATAAGTTGCGCCAGAGCCACTCAAGTTTAACCCAATGAAAGCAATGATATTTATGAGTTGAGGTTATTCTAAGCAATCCGGCGCAAGAGCCACTCGGATTTAACCTAGGTCACGCTTCTACACATAATTGCATGGAAACATTCTGTCGTTAACAACTATGTTATACTACTTGTAACAAGGGTCTTTCGACAATTATGGATCTCAAACCCTAGTTTAGCTATAGATGTCAATGCATGCTCATCTAATTTACAACTTAAACAAACAAGCAATCCATCATATAAGGCGTTATAAACTGTAGAACATTAGCGATATTGAAGAGATTATGAACATATGAGAATGAATACTTCAATTAATAAACATGTTTTCCAACTTAGGAATACATCTATAACCAATAAGAAAGGTTTAGTTCATCATGGATTTCTCAAAATCCATGGAAAATAATCAAGAAAGCAAGTAAAGCAAAACCTCGTTATCGTGATGATCAATTGCACTCCAAGCCGTTCTCCTTGTGTTCTTCAAGTGTAAAAGATGTCTTCTTAATTTCATGGATGTCTCTTTATATAGTTGATAGACACATTTTAGTGTGTAATTTGCACCTTAGTTTCTATTAAGTTAGTATTCGATTTTGCGATTATTACGTGTTTTTATGCTTTTGTAGGTACATTAGAAGAATAAAGATTTGTGGAAAAATTGGCTTAAAAAGTGTTAAAGGCACCCGCACTTTTGGTTGGGGGCACCCCTTTCACGTTTTAAAATCCGGTTTTGGCGGGAACCCTATTTGGTTATCGAAGTGAAGTTGCCGGTGATTTCTTTTACGTGATTTTTAGGATATTTGGTATTTCAATCTAACCCAAAAGCAAGTAGAGATCAAAATAATATCAAACACTTGAAGAAATAGAGATTGACGCCGAGAAAAGTGTTCCAAATCCGAGTTGTAGCCTGAGAAGAAAATATCACGCTGTTTAGTTGAAAAACAAGAATTTGAGTTTGATTGGGACTCTTATTTGAGTCCTTATCAATTAAGGGAAGTCCCTAGGGTTATAAGAGCCTATATATACCAAGAAAAGCCAAGAAAATCAGGGTGGAGAATCGCCGGAAAAGTTAACAGAAAACTATCTTTTCTGCTGCTGCGTATAGGGAAGAAGGAGGTGAAGAACAAACAGCTCCAGCGAACTGTCGTTCACTAACGCTGGAACTGTCGTTATATTGAGCTGCTTCAACTGTTCCTGTTGCTTATTTTCTTTTGTAACGGCTGAACCATCTTCTGTAACTTTTATATACGTATCTGTTCAGCTGTTACACCATTATTTCACCTTGTAATCAATATTTTGAGCAATGAAGAGATCTTTTGAGCAAGTTTTCTCCACCATGAGCTAAGTTTAGTTACTGGGATGATGGAGGAGGTTTTTCTTTCAATTTTATGTGGTAAGTCTATTTTTAATTAATTATTTATAATTCTTTTATTATTATGCATGGATTTAAATTAGAAAAAAATGGTTTTTATTAAATAGTTGTGTTCTCTTTTGATGGGTCATGCTTAGTATATTACTCTTGATGTCCCATGCTTAGGATTTACAATTATTCTTCTAGAAAACATATTTTTGGCAAACTTGAATTAAATTGTTAAAAAGAATTACATGATTAATCACATAAATTGTTAGAAATAACTGAACCACGATTCCTAGTTTTCTCCATATTTTCTAAAAATCATCTCTAGTTTATTTTCCTGGTTTTTATTAGTTTAGATTAAATCTATTATTTTCTAAAATCACTACCTTCACAAGTTCGAGAATCGAACACTTTATTTACCACTTTCAAAACAACATCAATAGTGTCCACGAAATATAGGTTTTTAATGCTTCCGGGACCATTTTTTCCATGTTTGAGAGTCTAGACCCAACCGTAAATCTTCTTGGAATTTGCCTTCAAAATCAACTTGTTTTACGGTTGGGTTTTGGGGTTCTTTCCCAACCGTAAATATTCCTTGAACTCTTGTTTCAAAGTTGTGTTTCCATCCTTTAACCTACTTTTTATGCCGGAATGAACTCCTTTCCTCTTCTTTGGTTTAATATACTTCAAAACTCCTAAGAAACTCATAAAAAAAAATCAAAGCATAATGACATGAAAACTAACAAGAAATCAATGAATTAGAGTATCCAAATAGTGCAAATAATGCACCTATCAAATTCCCCCACACTTACCTTTTGCTAGTCCTCGAGCAAACTACAAATCTAAACTAACCTAAACTACAACAACTCAATTTCGTTGAGGATACGGTTACACTTAGCATGTGTAACAAGCCTTTAAACCCCTAGGTGTCCCTAGTGGACGAGTTATAGTCTCGTGAGGGTTTACAAGAGGTATACGCACAAATCCTAATTTCCAACTTCATGCTTAACCCTTGAGTTAGGAGAAAACCACCATGTTAAAGGATCCAGGTTCGAGAGTGAACGAATATTTCTGCCTTACCAACAAGATTTTATGAATTTGACACTCAAAAGACACACTTTATGGTTCTCACATATGTGCAGACAGTAATGAAGATAGAAGCTCTGCACACGTTAAATGGTAGGAAAGAAAGGTAACCTTCTGAATCATATGAAGATGTTATCCCATAGAACGTAGGACGAAAAAGAACCCCTTTTTGTTTTTCTAGTGACCTCTAATAAAGGAAATCAACCACTATGCGAGGATGGGAATGCTTACTTACCTTCTCATCCGATCGACAATCATCACTACTCTCACAATATCCAATAGAAACGTCTTCGGTCTTCAAATGTTGATGATGAACTCTTGAACTTCGTAGAACCTTGACACTTTGTAACTCTTTTCCTCAATTTCTTGTTTTTTGAAACTTCCTACAAGATAGAGTTAGCAATTCTGATGACACCCTCATGATTGATAGAAATAGCACTCAAGAGATCAAAAAGTAGTGCTGAAATTGGTGTGAGGTTAGGTAGTTCATCATTCTACCCGGAATTTGCGCATATGAAACACTCTAAACAGACAATTGAAGGTTTGGTGCCTCACTCATAGTTATTGAATGATCAACAACTCTAATATTGTATTCTCTACCGGCAGTTTAAGTCCATTTTTGTCAGCTCTAGCCTCTCAACAACTAAGCACTCCGAATATAGTTCTCTAATACTTCTAAGTTCAGTTGTTTCGGTTAGAACTCTGTATGCAAACGTAGCTAGAAGTATACTAAGTGACTCTAAAATCTCAAAGTTGAAGGTTTTCATGCAAATTTGTAAAAACTCTATATGCTTATTTACTCCCCCACACTTAAACTTTACATTATCCTCAATGTAAATTGATTCGTCCAATGTAAAATCAAGATGGGAAATCCTAACATGATATGAAAAAATAATAAAAATCAAAAGATAAAGATATAAATACAAAACCAATTGGTTGCCTCCCATTTAGCGTTTGGTTTAACGTCTTTAGCCTGACTTTTTGGTCGTCCATAGACCAACAATCTGAAAATTTGGGGATCCACCCATAGAACAATCTGCATTGCAAATATTAACTTCACACAAATATTAGTACAAGAAAATATTAGTGAAGTTATCACTCGATAGAAGTTTCCCCCACACTTAGTCTTTTCTACACTCGGAAGTGGATAAAGAACATAGAATTCGGGAACTTCTATAGACTCCTGTTTGCTAACCTGCATAGTATGAGAATCAAATGTTTCCAACAACAGATATTTAGAAGCAAAGTCACTCAACAATACTTCCGAAGCACATACATTCAAGCAAAGACGAGGTAAAGGAAAAGGATCAATAGTCAAACCTTCTAAAGTCTCTTGTATTACGGGATCCTCATCTTTCTCAAAAATTTCTAATGAATTACTTACGTCTTGTGTATTGTGGTCCTCTATCAAACTTTCTAACATTTCTTCATTAGTTTCTGCCTCAACAAGAATCTCGGCATCAACATTATCAATATCATCCTCGGCAAGTTCAATTGGGTCTTCCACACTATTGCTCAATTCGGTTTCATCTCAACATACTCCTCTTCGTTTTCAGACCAGAAAGGTTTATACACAAGAGCGTCTTCCATTGTGTACTCCACAGGAACGTTACTAGAGTTGGTTCAGATGATATACTTTCGTAATCATCATCACTTTCATAGATAACATGAGTTTGTTCCATGATAATTTTTGTGTTTCTAGTCTCAATTGCATCCTCTTCAACACTCTTTACTTCAGGATCATATATTGTTGCGGACTCAATTCTAGCTGCTGGGAATTTCTTTAGAACACTCATTGCATCATTCCTAAGATCTACCTTTTGAATAGGTGCTTGATCATTAATAAGATCAAGGCTTGAGTAAGCTACACTAGTGTTATCAAATATCCCCAAAGATTGGTCTTTTTCAGAATCACCATTCATCACATATTCATTATTGTGCACAAGAATGTTAGAGAGGTTTTGGCTATGAGACCAAATTTCTTCTTCTGTCATTCGTTCCTCATATCGATCAATGCACATCATTATTTATTGTTGAAGTTCTGCTAACATGGTGCACATCTGTTTTTCAAAACTAGAGGAATCATTAGAAGTATGACTATCCTCCCATATCTGGGATTGTTGAATTACATACCCACCATAAGGAGATTGGCATGTATGAGAATAATTAAAAGTGTACGTGGAATATTGGTCATAACCAAAGGATTGGTTGTGATTATACTCCCTGTATGGTTGGAAATTGTCATAGGATTGAGATTGAAAACCAAATTGATTACCATTATAAGCTTGATCTTGTGAACCGTACATGGAATACAAGTACCTGAAACAAGATTCTAAAAACTAGGTTAGAAAATAAAAGAATAAACAAAAATAAAAAAGAAAAAAAGAAAAAAGAAACCAAAAAAAAAAAAACAATCCGTTATGCCTCCCTGGCAGCGGCGCCAAAATTTGGTCGGTTGTCAACCAAGCAAAATTAATTTCAAGTTCTTACTTCACTAATATAGATTAGTGTATAGTAATAAGAACAAGTTCGTTCCCATAGAGAGGCAGGTGATTGTTAATTACTTTCGATTACTTATGTAAACATGGGGGGTTTTGATTGTAATTATAACTAAATTATACTAAAGCAAAAAGATTAAAACGAATACCAAAGATAAATAACATTGGTTAGAAAGTTCATCTTCCATCTTCCAACATCTTATTAACCAAATCATACTCAACATTCATGCACTCTCAATATCAATAACCCTAAAGCATCCTATCGCAGGCTTACTCCGGCAAAACTCCTATTATCATCAAAGGCGCAAGCGCCACTCTTTGAATCCTTTTCACCGAATAACTTGGCGCAAGAGCCACTCAAGTTTAATCCAATGAAAGCAATGGTATTTATGAGTTGAGGTTATTCTAAGCAATCCGGCGCAAGAGCCACTCGGATTTAACCTAGGTCACACTTCTAAACATAATTGCATGGCAACATCCTGTCGTTAAAAAATATGTATACTACATGTAACAAGGGTCTTTCGACAATTCCGGATCTCAAACCCTAGTTTAGATATAGATGTCAATGCACGCTCATTTAATTTGCAACTTAAACAAACAAGCAATCCATCATATAATGCGTTATAAACAGTAGAACATAAACGATATTGAAGAGATTATGAACATATGAGAATGAATAGTTCAATTAATAAACATATTTTCCAACTTAGGACTACATCTCTAACCAATAAGAAAGGTTTCCTTCATCATGGATTTCTCAAAATCCATGGAAAATAATCAAGAAAGCAAGTAAAGCAAACCCTCGTAATCGTGATGATCAATTGCACTCCAAGCTGTTCTCCTTGTGTTCTTCAAGTGTAAAAGATGTCTTCTTAATGTCTTGGATGTCTCTTTATATAGTGTCCACGAGATCTAGATTTTTAATGCTTCTGGGACCATGTTTTCCATGTTTTAGAAGCCCACACACGTGCAAAAATCCCCATTTTACGGTTAGGTTCGAGCCAATAACCCAACCGTAACTCTGGCAAAAAAATATCACCCTAAAGCACCCAGATTTAAGGTTGGGTTCGAACCAAGAAACCCAACCGTAACTCTGTCACAAAAATTCGCTCCAAAATTCTCCAGGTTTACGGTTGGGTTCGAGGCCGAAATTCTTTGAAGGCGGTAAGAATGTAACACCCGCAATTTTCGCATGGCGCTTACTCATGGACACGTCATGGCCTGGGTTGAAGATTCATCCTAAGCTTATAAAGATTACCCAAATATGTATTAGGTTGTGGATGCCTTGACCTCGAATTATAGTGTTAAGGCCCTATTATAGTGTTAAGGCACTATATGCCGTAATGCATTATTGAATGCATCACCGAGCCAAAGTTGCATACGAAGAATGCATTATAGTGCTAAGGAACTATTTTGCCGTGTGATGCGTCGGAAAAACGACTTTGTTTTACCGCAAGCGCACAATGTCGAAAGATGTAGACAATAGCAAATACGGTTCGTTCCCACGAGGAGTTTGTATTAAAATATTTTTTTTAGGTTTTATTTATAAAGAATTAAATTAACTAGTGAATTAAAACTATTTAGTAAAGTTTGAAAACAGTAAGAGGAAAACGTTAAGGTTCCGGGAATCTGTTGTAGATTAGGGTTTAATTGCGTTCGTCACAAAGGGTCTCGATTTTACTCATGTAAAATAGCAAATCTAGCTACTAATACACGGAAGATATTTTGTTTAAGAATCGAAGAAAGAATTTTCAAAAAGAATTGTTTGTTCTCAACCTAAGGTAGAATTTCGAAGTACTAAGTATACGTGGCATAAAGAGTCAAAGAATATTCATAAAACGATTTCATACAAGGTTTCAATGAGTCCTTCTACTAATCAAACAATGAACTATACGTGGCATAGAGCATGAAAAATCATCGAGAAGGTAAAACATTGAGAGAGAGACAAAGCATTGATATTAAGTTTTTATAATTGAAAACCCTAATTTTGAAACACAAAGAAAACCATTTATACAAGTTCATCCTTTCGCCCTAACAAGGGAATTAGCCCAACATGGCTTTCTCAAAAGCCATAAAAATTAACTAAGAAAATAAATTCAAACTAACCCTTTTTTCAGCTTCTCCAATTCTGTCCGTCTGCGTCTCTGTCTAAGTCCGGCCCCCGTGTGTTAAAATCTGTCTGTGAAGGCCAGGAATAAATTGAGTTCCACTGGGTCTTTGGCAATTCTTCTCTTGTAAAGCTCAATTCCACTTGTTTCAGAGATGTAACCTAATAAAACACATAAACTACAAAAGTAATACTAACACACGGTAATTCACACAAAATCTAGCAAATAAGTATAAGGAAATGATACTTAAAATGTATAAATTATGCACTTATCACCGTGATTCATTATGCAAAGCATCACCGAGCCAATGTTGCTATTCGATGAATGCATCATAGTGCTAAGGAACTATTATGCCGTGATGTATTATGTAAAGCATCACCGAGCCAATATTGTTATTCGATGAACGCATCATAGTGCTAAGGAACTATTATGCTGTGATGCATTATGCAAAGCATCACCGAGCCAATGTTGTTATTCGATGAACGCATCATATTGCTAAGGAACTATCATGCCGTGATGCATTATGCAAAGCATCACCGAGCCAATGTTGCTATTCGATAAATGCACCATAGTGTTAAGGAACTAATATACCGTGATGCATTATTCAATGCATTACCGAGCCAAGAACACATCACCGGGATGCATCAACGTGTTTATTTATTTGGCTTTGGAAAGAAATCTTCATTTCGTCCTTGCAGTCGATGGATGACACCTCCCATTTTAATATTAATTTGTAGAAATGCGAATAGAACTTATATAGGGAGCGGACGTTGGATGAAATGTGCATGAGCGGTAATGCACATATAACGCGATGTAGCCTATACGTTGGAGCATACTTGATGCATAAACATCAATATGCTTGTAACTTTACCAATGAAGCTTGAATGTGCATGAGGGGTAATGCACATATAAATATGCGAAGTGCCAATACATTGGAGCATACTTGATGCATAAGCATCAATATGCTGGTAGCTTAACCGATGAAGCTTAAATGTGCTTTGATGCTTACCCGATGTTTGGCTTTGGCAAGATATCTTCATTTCGGCTTTGCAGTCGATGGATGACCTCTACCGTTCTAATATTTATTTGTAGAAATGCGAATAAAACATATATAGGGAGGGGACGTTGGATGAATGTGCATGAACGGTAATGCACATATAAGCGATATAGCCTATATGTTGGAGAAATCTTGATGCTAAAGCATCAATAAGCATATAACTTATCCTATAAAGCTTGAATTACGCGAAACTAGAGAATACATATTTGCATAGTAAATAGTGATAGTTATGCACAAGCTAGTGCATACATAGCGAAAGTCCTTCGGCCTATACGGACTAGGCTTTTCTTGTCCTTTGTCCTTACAACTAAGTTGGAATCAAGGTTGGATTTGCCTTAATAGGATTAAGTTGATAGTTCCTTTTGAATTGAACCTTTGATGAACTACGGTCATGCTTGATCCCATCAAGGTACGGGTTGGGTACGTAGGCAGCCGCAATGCAATGCATTAAGGTGTAGCACCTTGTCGCTCATATCATCTAATTTGGGAGATGATTGCGACATTATGGTAACTCATATCATCTGGTTCGACAATGCTAAGCAAGAGATGATTGTTGCCACACTTGATGGGGTAGTTGCAATTCCATTTGATGGATTGTTCATATTTCCTTGGAACCGTCGCGGTATTAAATGGCATGTGCCTGGATGTTGCACCCTTGGCAAGAACAAGATAAGTATAGGCTCCAACGCATGGCCGAACTAGAATTGATGAAGTGAAATCTTAGGCTTGAAATAGCCCAGGTGTTAGTCCAAAGCATGAGTTAGGCCTGGACAATGATCGAAGTTATGTGATGCTTGCCAAAAGTCATCCTCGTTAGCTTGTATAGCCTTCAACCCTTGGTATAATGAGGGTAAGTAGGAATGGT